>JACEIK010003392.1:55819-69513 GCA_018107945.1 Datura stramonium | reverse complement strand
AAAATAGTTCATGTACCATGTGTGAGTGAGGTCTTAGTATTTATTGCGGTATGTTGTTGAAGATCTAGAACTTGCCTGGTTGGTCTCTGCATAGGTTAAGAATGGTTGGTTAGGATATGATCATAGGCCATTTTTGTTCTAGCTCACTTTTAGCCTATATTACCATACCAAAGTTTCATGAATCCCTTGATCCCAAGTTTGAGCCTTAATGGACCATATTTCTGTGATTTACCTGTTAATTGAACCCATTTATTTATAATGAACCTGTTTGGCCCTGGTCCTTCCTTGGATATTGTGAACCTCAACATAAGCAAAATGCTTAAGTTGAGGGTGGCCAGAGTAGGGATTCATAAATGGTGGGAGCGGAAGAATAGAAAAAGAAGAGAAAATAAAATGGTAAAAAATAAGGTGTGGTGAGGTGAAAAAGTAAAAAGCTGAAAATTTGAGAATATTGGAAAAAATAATAATTCAAAAGAACTTGAAATTCTTGAAAAAATGTGAGAAATCACTTCACCCATGCAAATATTCTTAAAATGGGAAAAAGGGAAGAAATAAGACAAAAAGAATGAAGGGTGAAATAGGAAAATGGTGTAGCCAATGGATGTAGTGCCAAGGAAGGGATAGTCACTCACAAAATCTTCCATCTTTATCATGTCCAGCCCTAAGCCTACATTACAAGACATATTAAGTCCTATAGTAATCTTAATTTGACCATCTAACAAACCAAAGCAGAGAAAATAAGGGCAAGCCTATGGTATCTGATGCATAATACTTATATTTCTTTGACAGAGTGAGTGCTTCGTTTTCCTAGTCCCATGTTTCATTTGATACTTCATATTAGAGTGGGGACTTCATTTTTGTGTGGATTCATGGATTATGTTTTCTTTCACTATTGGTCTATGTTAAACACATAGGTGATGACTTGATTGCTTGTTGATAGTTAGATGACATGTCTTGATCCCTAAATATGATGTTTTGATGTTTCTTGCAATATATCAGCTAATGATGTTTCATGAGGAAGGGTCAATAGAGTTTGTATATAGAGTGAACAAATTTGTTTGAGTTTTGGCTGTAGTATCTTAAGTTTATTTTCTAGTTGAGCGTCGTGTTTATTTTTTCTTTTTCTTTGCTTGAGGACATGCAAAGGTCTTAAGTAGATGGTGTTGATGTGCTGTGAATTTATAGCACTATTGATGCTCAAAACTAAGAAAATAATATGGACTTAGGTGTATTTATGTGGATATGAAGCACTCTTTTCAAGATAAATGGGTGTTGGAATAATAAATTGCAAAAGGAAGCTAAAAGTGTGCATAAAAAGGGCAAAAAGTGCAGTCCACAGTATGATCCGTAGGTTGGACCTACGAGTCGTACTGAGGGCCTTGATAAGAAGCTAAAAGTTTAACCTTGAAGACTGATCCCATGAGACTTGTCACAGATCGTACCATGATGGTATGAGTCGTGGTAAGCCAGTCATGATGAAATACAGAAGAATTGCATAGGAGGCTGATTTTCAGTACAAGAGGACCCTCGCCCGTGAGATGAAGGTACGAGTCGTACCATACCAGTCGTGGTAAAGTGCAGACAAAGTTCAAAGTATCAGGATCAAGCCACAGGTGCAATGTACGAGTCGTAGGATGTAGGTACGAATCGTGCCTTGGCCCAACACTTAGCCAAAATTTAGCCAACACTTCAAGCCATGAGTCGATGCCATGGTCTGTGAGAAGCCCCTACGAGTCATAGGAGGACCCGTGACGAGCTCGGCGACAGATATGGAAAGTAGTCTTGTTAGTTTAGGAAAAGGATTCTTGTGTCTCTATAAATACGTTTGATGTTTTATTATTCAAGGAGGATGACGAATAGACTTAATTTTAGTAGGAAAACAGTGTAGTAAGCAATTTTACATCATTGAAAGAGAGAATTGAGTTGGTTCAACCATGTGATAAACCTTTTCATGCACTCATATTGTTCATGCTACTTGTTACTCAAGATTTTGTGGATTAATTGAAGGAATCGTTTTTCTCAATCATCTTTGTAAGTATTATTTTATGTCTTTAATCATGAACACCATTCACAACCTTGCAACTATGAAAGGCTAAAACCTCCATAGCTAGAGGGTTATGGGAACCATAGCGGATTAACAAGCTAGGGTTGCACAAAGTGATTCTAAAACCAATACTAATTACTTATATTGTAGTCTCTTCATCTTTAATGATTCTTAGCAGTGCGCAACGTTAGGAAGTGCCTGAATTCTTTACTTGGTTTGGTCGAAGAGGTGGAGATTAGGAAAAGAGATTTACAACAGAGACTTGATCTTGATGATCGTTGTATTAACTTGAGCTGTGGTCGCAGAATAGTTATATCTGGAACTTACTGATAACGGTTATTTTGCAAAAACTCATGAGACTTGGTTGAGTAATTGATTATAGTCATTCAATAGGGACAGGTCGATCGTTTGAATGAACCTAAGTTATTAGTTCTATAAGTAAGTATTGATAAAGATCAATAGTGTATACCCAAAGTTGTTATGAACCCATGGGGAACACAAACCCTAGTTATCCTTTAACTATTGATTTGCAAATATAATCTTGACTGCTGTTTATTTTTATTATTGATTTTTATTAGAATTTCCCCCATTGTGAAGTAACTAGCATACGAGTTCATCTATCGGCTGTAATCTAGGTCTTCCATATTCCCTGTGGGATCGACCCCAACCTCTAAGTTTGGTTCTTTGTTGAAAACGTCCATTTCATACTTTAGTTGAAGTGTGGTTTGAGCGGTATCACCCATCTTCGGCTTTCTTATTCAAACGCTGTGGATAAAGAGGAGGAGGTTTAGGGATCGATGTAAATTTTTGTTTTGCATCCTTCTCCTTCTCATGGGAAGCTCCTTGCTCCTTTGCATTATTTGGAGCAGTTTTCACATCTGAATCTCCAACCAAAGTTGGGTCTTCGAAATCTTCTACACTATCATCATTCATCATGATGGGCTTTTGTGACTCCTTAATTACATCTGTCCTGGAGGATCAACTGCGGCCTTCTCACTCCTAGTAGTGACCGCCATGCAATGACTATCATTTTTTGGATTTTGCACTATGTTGCTAGGAAGTGTGCCTTTCTGCCTCTGATTCACTGCAACAAACATCTGACTCATCTGCTGCTCAATCTGCCTGATTTCCACGGCTTGTGACTCCACCTTTTGATTTAAACCAAAAATATCAGTGCGGAGCTCCTTAAAGTGGCCATCTGTTGTCTCCATCTACTTGAGTACTATGGATAGCGTATCCTCAACCCTTGAACCACTGGACTCTGGCTCACGGTTTCTTGGGGAAACATACAGATTGCTTCTATCATTTTTGAACTCCTCGCGCTTCTTCTAGTCTCCATTATCTCGGTATTGGCCCCGATTGTAATTATTATCCTTGTAAGAGTTCTGACCTTGGTTCCCTTTACCTTGATGCCAAGAGTCTTGGTTAGAACCTTGGGTGTTGGTTCAGAAACCCGCCCTCTGATCATTTAAATAATTAGCTTCTTCTTCACACTCAGATTCACATCCATCATTTCTCGGGGCCTTGCCCTGAGAACCCACAACATTCACTTTCTTTGCTCCGACTCCCATCAAGTGCTTGGCAAACAACCCCATAGTGGTCTTTATCTCTGCAATATCTTGATCACGCTCCTCATCTTTTCTCCCCTGTTCTGCAGACATACCAACCACATTAGAACCAGCCGGAATCTTTGACTCTCTAGTGTGCCAAGCTCGGTTGGTTTTGGTGATTCTATCTAGCAGCTCCACAGCCTCTGCATAAGTGTGGCTCATAAAGGATCCTCTAGAGACGGTATCAGCCACTGCCTTGGTGTTGGCATTTAGAGACCTATAAAAGATCTCCAACAATGTATCATCCGGAATCCTATGATTTGGCACCCTTTTGATCTTTTTGTTGAAACGCAGCCAGGTCTCGTGAAGTGCCTCCGCATTTAGTTTTCTGAAGTTATATATTTCATCTTTCAACTGCAACGCTTGGGAAGGTGGGAAGAACCTTTCCAGAAAATCTCTCTTAAGTTCTCCCAAAGTAGTGATGGAATCATTCGGCAGCTCAGACAACCACATCATTTCCCCACTCCCTAGTGAGAAGGGAAATAACCTCAGTCTGATTGCATCCTGGCTCACTCCCGATTGTTTATATGCCTTACATATACCCACAAAATTTGTCAAGTGAGCATGAGTATCATCGGGTGCATGACCCGCAAATATTTCCTTCATATTGAGCAGTTGGATCATTGCACTGGTAATATCAAACTTTGCCCCAGCAGGCAAAGGAGGAGGGACTATAGCTCCAGTGGCACCGACTTCGTCTATATCGGCATTATCCCCCTCATCAAAATACTGATGTCTCTGGTGTTCTAGACCTCTGTGTCGTCTAGCTCGCTCTGCTTCTGCAGCTAGACGTTTCTCTTCAGCAACTCTATCTAACTCACGATCTCTAGTCCGAGCTTATTCTTCAGCCAACATTCTCACTGTGGCTTGGTTCACAATCTCCTGCTCTTGGATGTTGGCCATTCTTCTCAAGTTTCTTAATGTCTGCTCAAGTTCGTGATCAATTGGAACCGGGGGATTTCCTTGGCTCCTAGTATCGGGCATGCACAAACCTAAGACCTGTTAAGCAACCAAAACAACAAAAGAAAAATAAAAAAGAAATAAGAACCAATAGTAAAGCAAACACAATTAACAAAAGCCTTGTTGTATTCCCCAACAACAACGCCAAAATTTAATGTTGCCTAAATTACACCTCGTAATTGAGATCTAAAGCATCGATGTCAAATATAGAACCCAACTAGAGGTTTAGGTCGATCCCACAGGGAATATGGAAAGAACTTAAGTTAATGCGAATAGCTTTTACTATCGAGTTACTTATTTCCTAAGGGGTAAAGAAATAAAATAATAAACAAAAGTAAAACTACTGAATGCTTAGATCAAATTCGGTTTGTATTCAATTAACGACTTGACTAGGACTGTGTTCCCCAAGACTTCATAACCATAAGGATTATACACTACTGATCTATTCCAGTGTTCAACATGCAATATCGGTAAGTTAGGTTCACCTAAATGGTTGGTCCCCTGTTTAGATGATTATCACCACACAACTTAGTCCGTATATGAGTGTACTTTTAATTGACCCTTACCCTTAATATCAGATTAGCTATCTCCGGACAAGTTCAAGCTATTAGATGAGGGTTGATAGCCTCAAATCTTCGTTGTTAATCCATTTTCCTATTCAATAACTCCTTGGTCCGGTAAGTAAGAATAAGGCAAGTCCTAACGTTTGCAACCGTCAATAATCAATTAAAACAAAGGGAAAACAATACCTGCATTAAACCCCGTCCAAGAATCACTAAGTATTTTACCTATGTGTGTTAATTCATCTTGGTTCCCACAACCCTAGTTATGGGTTTAGCTACTCATGCTTGTATGATCACAATCACAAAATATAAGATAAATCATAATTGCAACTTACAAATTATCGTAGAAGAAAACCAAGTAAATTGAATAAAACTCCAAAGTTGATGAATAAATTCCAATGTTGCTTCTGATCCTCAAATTCAAGAACAAAATTGTAAACCTTATTTCTTGACCCAAGAATAATAGTACAACACTAAAATCCTACTTTAAAAATAGTAATCATAAACTACTCTATGAAAATAAACCTAAACAATGTATTTATAAATCCAAGAAAACCTTTTCCTAACTAAAATTGAAAACCAAGTCGTCAGTGACCACAAGCTTAGCGACGATTCATTGGGACCTCTGACGAGTCGTGTCTTGCTAAAAATAATCATCCTTAGCATCGTACCCAGTTGTGGAAATGACTCACCTAATGACTCATTGTGTCTGGGCACGAGTCGTTAGGCCCCTCGTGGTCTAACTCTTTCAAAATTCCAGTGCACCTTACGGTTGGTTCCAGTAATCTGCCAATGAGTCATTTAGTCAATTAACGACTCATTAAGTCTGTCGTCATCTCCACTGGTCACTTTGGCAATACTTTCTCTCCCATTCTTCACGATTGAATACCCGACTCGTTACCAGATGTAATGAGTCGTTCCCTCAACCGGTTAGGTACACTATCTCTGCATCTTCAGAATTCATCTTTTGCCCACGGCTTCAGCAACGAGTCGCGCTTCTTTCCAAAGACTCGTGAAGTGCCTGACAGTCACCCTTTTAGTTGTTTTTAGCATAAATTTTCCCAGTTCACTTCCGAACCTATTTTCCTGCAACATTAAACACAAAACACATCATACCTATATAAACATACCCAAAATGTGCATAATTTCTTGGTTTTAAGCGTCGAAAGTGCCTTAAAATCACAACACATCAACCGATGGCGGTGTCATTGTTCAGAATGGATAGAAATCTTCCTTGGTGACATATGTAAAAGCTAGAAAAGATGAAGACCCTATTTTGTTAAAGTTAAAGGAAAGTATTCAAAATCAGAAGGTAGAGGTCTTCTCCAAAGGGGGAGATGGAGTTCTTCGGTACTAGGGTCGCTTATGTGTTCCAGATTTTGATGATTTAAGGAGCTGGATTTTGCACGAGGCTCATGGATCCAGATATTCTATCCATCCAAGTGCCACCAAGATGTACCGTGGCCTACGGGAAGTCTATTGGTGGAATGGCATGAAGAAAGACACTGCCATCAATCGATAGGTGTGATCTAGGATATCAGTATTCCCACTTGGAAATGGGAAGAAATTAATATTGACTTCATCACAAGTTTGCCTCGCACTCGACGGTAATATCACTCCATTTGGGTTGTGGTAGATAGGTTAACCAAGACCACTCATTTTCTACCGGTTAGAGCCACAGATTCGGTGGAGTATTATGCCAAACTATATATTTGGGAGCTAGTTCGATTGCATGGAGTACCCTTGTCCGTCATATCAGACAGAGGTACTCAATTTACCTTGCACTTTTAGAGGTCGTTTCAAAAAGGACTTGGTACCCAGGTTAAGCTCAGCACAACATTTCACCCGCAAATGGATGGTCAAGCGGAGCAGACAATTTAGACTCTCGAGGATATGTTGAGATCATGTGTGATGGACTTCAAAGGTAGTTCGGATGATCATTTGCCTCTTATCGAGTTTGCATATAATAACAACTACCATTCTAGTATTCAGATGGCTTCGTTTGAGGCTCTTTATGGGCGGAGATGTAGATCTCCTATTGTATGGTTTGAATTTGGTGAAGCTACTATGATAGGACCATATTCAGTCCATGAGGCTATGGAGAAGGTTCAGCTCATACGAGACATGTTGAAAATAGCTCAAAGTCGCCAAAAGTCCTATGCCGATGTGAAAAGGAGAGAACTTGAGTTCAAAGTGGATGATTGGATATTTTTGAAGGTTTCTCCCATGAAGGGATTGATGAGGTTTGGAAAGAAAGGAGAACTCATCCCTTATTATGTTGGCCCCTACTGAATTGTGAAACGGGTTGGCAAGGTGGCATATGAATTGGAGTTTCCCTCAGAATTAGCTTATGTGCATCCTGTATTTCATGTATCTCTCTTAAAGAAGTATTTGGGTAATCTAGCTCTAGTTGTCCTGGTGGACAGTGTTGGCGTAAAAGACAACCTTAGTTTCGAGGAGGTTCCGGTGGAAATACTGGATCATCAGGTTCGAAGGCTAAGGAATAAGGAAGTAGCTTCAGTCCAAGTTCAATAGAGGAATCAACATGTTGAAGGAGCTACATGGGAAGCCAAAGCAGACATGATGTCTAGATACCCACATTTATTCTCTATCGGCTTAGTTCCAGCTTGGGGTATCAGTTTTGGCCCTAAAAACTGTATTTAGTTTTATGTTCAGTTCATGTTTCTTTAATGTATGTGGATGTGTATATGACTCACGAATTCAGTTAAGCCATGTAGTTTGAATCAGAGGTAGTCATTTCATTAGTTTTTAGCTTAAATGATCAGTATTCGAATATGATGATAGCATTTCTCTGTTTTCTGTATGTTTTCCCACATTCAGGGATGAATGTTCCCAAGGGGGAGATATTGTAATACCCCGGAAGTACCTAAGATTAGACCCGTGATTTAAAAAATGAAAATTTGCAGAATCTAGGAAAAATTTCACACTAGGGGTCACCTAACGAATCATTGATCCAACAAACAACCCATGGGAAGCGTCTGTGGTGAGGTCTGCTGGGTTGCTATTAGAGGTAAAGGGTCATGTAACGACCCGTGGTTTGATAGCATGAGTTGTTGTTTGAAGTCGTGGTAGGGAGTGGTCCTCAGCCTAAGGGAAAGTAACAGGTCATGGGACGACCCGTTGTGAGGAATAACAAATCGTGGTGAGCAATCATGGGAAGAAGTTTCAAAACCTCCAGTTTAGGTAATGGAATGAAACCTCGACTCGTTGGAAGGAGGAACGAGTCGTGGTCTGGCTTGTGGGAAGGCTTGGTGCAGGTCGTGAAGGGGGAAACAATAAACGACATAAAGGATCGTCGTTTTCAGAAATGACTTATCCTGTTGAGTCATGGGATTGAACCCGAGGAAGTGAAGTTGGGCAGTGGATCCAATGGATGAATACCAAAAGTTGTGGTATCAAGGCATGACTCATTGGACCGTCCGTGGTCTCAGGCAGTGCAGAAATTTTAGTAAATTCATTAAGGGCATTTTCATCATTTCTAAATCCTAGGGCCCTAAACTATGTTGTTTAAGGCTCGAAATGCATTGTTTTATGAGGGTAAAACCTATTCTAGGCTCATTCATATCCATGCATGCAAAGTTAGAAAATTAGAGAAGTGATCAAGCTTGTTCTTCTTCAAGTTTTTCTTCAATTTTCCATTGGGCTTTCATGGAGTGGTGAAATTTGGTCTTTCCCAAGTATGTAGGGTTATGAGTGGGTGAATCCTTTCACACCCAAGCCCAATCCCTTTCTAAATCATGAATTTCTTATATTGATTCTATGGGGTTTAACCCGATGCATGAAATATCAAATTCTCTACATGAGCATGATCTAATTGTGTTACTATAATTGAATTATGAATCATGGGCAAGTTTTACATTGTTTTCAATTAAAAATCATGTTTCAAGCTTTTAAAATTAAAATTCCCTTTTATGAAAAGTTCATGAAAATTAAGGTTTATGATGAATGTTCATGTATGATGAATTATTGATGATGGAAAGCATGTTTTCAAGTTACCCATGTTTATAATCATGTTTTCAAGTGAATTGAGTATTTTCAAGCATGTTAAAATATTTGGCAATTCCCACATATTCAAGAATGATTTACGATTTAAGATATGGATTTTATGATTGATCGATTTATGATTTTGTCCAACTAAAGGGCTATTGATTCATGGATAATCATGTATGGAAAAGGGATCAATGAAGTTTAATGTTTATTTAGCCATGAATCTAGTGAATGATATTTATGATTTACGTATAAGCCTAATGTGCATGTTTTTGGGAGTAGTGTCTAGCACCGAGTAGCCCGCCGTTCAAAGGACTACACCGGTGTCTCACAACTACATGCCACCATAGGTTTATATAGATGCATTACAATGTGAATGATCCCCTCTTTCGTGATATCACATAATGCATGTCCCTTGACTCGCAAGCCAGGGGCGCCTCTGCTCACTTGAGCGAGATAGTCGGGGCATCATGTAAGGCTCTACCATGATGGTGTCGGTTATGATGAGTCCTCCCATTATTCCACGTGTTTTATGCATTATTATGTTTATGTTATTTTAGCTCAAGTGATGATTTCTAAAGTTTATTTTATGACTGTGATAATGAACGGATTACGAGCGATTTGAAAACCTTGAGCCTTATGTTATATTATGATATTAATGTTATGAGCATGTTGTCCCACTCTTATGATCTCTTATGAGCTTTTATGTATTTTAAATGTCCATTTACTTACCTTGCATACTCGGGACATTCCACGTACTAACCGCATGCTCTATGCTATATCATTTCAGGATACAGGCTCTGATTTTCAGTCCTAGCACCATCATTAGCTCGTCTCGGAGATTAGAATCTAGCTCTTTGGTGAGTCCTCATTCTTTGAGGACCAGTTGATATTAGTTATCTTTTCATGTTCAACTTTCTAGACTTACTGGGTTAGTTGGGGGTGTTGTCCCATCAACCCATCAGATACGTTAGAGGCTTTCAGACTATATGTAGAATTCAGCTGTTATGGATGTAATACATTCCACTTTCCATGTTACGTTATATTTATGCTTCAGCTATGTCATTATGCTAAGTATTCCGCTTTATTGATATTGAGTTAGATATATGTTAATGTTATGGATCAACTTGGAGTCTCTCGGGGCTCTTTGTCTCGTGTTATGATCCGGGTCTACGTTCAGGTCATGACAGGCATCAAGTTCACTGCCTCCCCTAGATCACACAAGGCCCTCATCAGCTCCTTTCCAACTATTTGTACAGGTAGGGTGAAACTCCCTGGGTTCTTTGAGCTTCTTTGGCATGTTGCTTGTTACCCTGAAACTGTATGTCTCAGTTAATGCTATAGTCTGGACATCCATCAGCCTCATATTATTGGCCACCACATCTTTCATGTACTTAGCATAATTGGGAATTCCTTGCAAAAGGTCAATCAGAGGAAAATTTTAGTTAAGTTCTTTGAAAATATCGAAAAACTTCTGAACATACGCACCCTCCTTGCTTTTCTTGAGCCTTTGCAGGAATGATGGTGGTGATCTTTGTATTGGCTGCAAATTGTGCATTATTTTTACAGCCTTTTTCTCTATTCTCTAGCCTGCTGCTGGACCTGGGCTGACCAACTCTGGTTGCACCTCATTCTTCTTCTCTATTGTTGGTGCATCAGCCAACTATTTTCCACTCCTCAGTATGATGGGCATAACCTGACTTGGGTTAGGATTAGTATCACTAGGTAAACTCCCCTATGGCCTATTATATTGAGCAACTGCAATCTGAACTATCTGTTTCTCAAAGTTGCGAGTGTCCAACTGCTGATTTTTAAACTCTGAGGCCATCTTTGCATGATCAGCTTCCATCTGAGTCTTATTAGTCATGATTTTATGAAACATCTCCTCAGTGTTTCCAGATTTACCACTAGTCTTCCTGCCCTACTGCTGGTACTGCTACTGAGGCACTGATAATTCTAACTTTGTCCTTAATTACCACCCCAAGAGAAATTCGGGTGATTCTGCTAATTTCAGTAGTTGGTGTTCCCAAAATTCTAATTGTTTCTTGGAACATTCCCTACAAAATTCATTGACTCTAGATTTTCTCCGCATGAGTCTACACCATGCTCGCTGTTGCCATATATTTCAGACCAGCTAGGAGCTGGTTGCACTACATTTACATGCGTCTGTGGCTGTGCCATACTCAACTTTCTAAACTGAGTCATCATCTGATGCTGAAAGGATGCTAATGGGCTTCCAAGGCATTGACACTATCAACTTCAATCAACCCAGCTGCTCTCTTGCCTGCTCCTCGAGATGCATCACGGTGCCACTCTGGATTTTCTTGTGCAATCCTATTCAACAGAGTGTTCAGTTCATCATATGTCTTCTCCAATGCTTGCCCACCTAATGTAGAGTCTAGGAAAATTTTAGTGTGTAGGTCCAGAGTCTCCATAAAAGTGTGGGATATCTCTTCATTTGACTGCTATTGGTAGGGACAATCTCAATAATGACTTGAGCCACTCCCAAGCCAAGTACAAATTATCATCTAGCCACTACTTGAATCTCAGGATCTCGCTTCTTAATTTAGCAGTCTTGCTAGATGGGATTAATCTGATTAGGAATTTTCAGTCCATGTCATCCCATGTGGTGATGGAGTTCAGTGGCTCTTCCTTCAAGCACCTCATCACTTCTTCCAATAAAGAAAATGGGAAAAGGGTAAGCCTCGCATAGTCATTTGATACTCTGATGGGGACGAAGGTGTCACTGATCTCTAAAATATTCTATAGATGCTGTTGTGGGTCCTTATGTGTCGTCCCTGTAAACTGCCCACTCATGTGCAACAATTGCACCATATTTTGCTTAAGCTCGAATCTACCTCCAGGCTCCAGTCTGCGAATGATGGAGGTAACATTGGTTGCGAGTGGGATTGCCACTTTGCGAATAGGTCTTGTCGCCATATCTGCCAGTGCAACCTCGCCCTGTTGAGCTTGCTGAATTGGATACAGAGTGGGAGCTTCCCATCTCAACTATCGCAACCTTCTTTCAGGTTCAGGATATGGATCAACTAGCACTCTATCCCTTGCCAGCTTGCTACAAGGACCAATCTGTTACCTACAAACAAGATGACCAAGACAATGTTTTTTAACACTTAAGAAGTATAAAAAAATATAAAATAAGAAATTCACCAAATGTTTCCATTCCCCAGCAACGGTGCCAAAAGCATGACTACGCCTCTGACGCATGCAAGAGCACGCGATCGTACAAGTAATATAGTGACTCTTAAGAGCCAGATGTCAAACCCATAGGGACTAGATTTTAAGTGAATTAAAAAGTTCAAGTATCAATTTCAAAAATCAAAAGTGCTAATTGTCACGCCCCACTTAGGGAGGAACGACTGGCACCTAGTGCCACACTGGGATCTAAACTAACCTGGCCGGGCTCAGCACCTCTGGTGCCTACAGTGAATCAAATTTAAGAACAAAAAATGCTACATCTTGACTGTAAACACAGCCTCAGGCCGACAACGCCACCTATAAAATAAACCAACTAACCAATAACAAGGTAATGAAGGGATCCTATGTGGGCCACAAGACCACCATGCTGTCCAGTTATAACAGAAATAAAAACAAGTAGCTACATTGGGCCCCACATGGCCAACAACCAACTAACTGACAACTATAGTCTTCAAGCCTCTAAGAACGCAAATAATGGTTGGGATAGGGCACCGGCCTACCCCAAATGCTATATAAATGAAAAACTGTAATCCCAACAACCTGAAAACTTCGAATGAAAGGAGCTGGCCAAACTGCTGTCGCTGAAAAGATGCTAATGGAGATCCTGAACACTGTCTGTCTAATCCTACAGGTAAGTTTTTATAACCCGAGAACTCAAGGATCAGACCCGGGAGTCAAAACAGTGAAAAACTGAAATTTCGCACCAGGTCACAGAACGAATCATGAGGAGGATCATGAGGAATGATCACAAGTCGGGAAGTGACTCGTGGTCTAACAGGGTTGGCAAGGTGTGTTGAGAAGACCACCGGCATGACCATGAGTCGTGGTCAGGCCTCACGACTCGTGAGGTCTCCCGTGGCCTAGTCTAGTTGTTTGACAAGGAGGCATTGGGCAGTAGAAGCCACGGATGGTGACCATGGGTCGTGGTCATCAACCACGAGTCGTGGTGTCTTCCTTGAGGTCCCCTAGTTGTTTTGAGCAGTGAACCAGATGACTCATAGCCACGAGTCCTGGCCTGTGAGCACGAGTCATCCAGTCCCTCGTGGGGACTAGCAATCAGCCAAATTCTGCAATTTTAGTAAGGGCTTTTTCGTAATTCATAAGTCCTAGGGGCCTATATTATGTCTTTTAAGGCTTGTTTTAGTGGGTTTTAAGAGGGGAAAAACCTATTCTAAGTCATTCATTCAATACATGCAAGCTTGAGAGGTTGAAGAGGTGATTCAAGGCTAGTATTCAAGGTTTCCATCCAATTTCCTCTTGGGTAATCAAAGATTTGGTGGAATCAATCCCTTC
>JACEIK010003392.1:0-34284 GCA_018107945.1 Datura stramonium | reverse complement strand
CTCATGGATTAGTCCCTCAAATTGATTTTAAACCTACAAAAACAAGAACTAATCATGTTGGTTAGTGTGTATATTCACATTTACATAAAATTACATGATAATTCATATAATTAAGTCGATAAACAAGACAAAACTAAGTTATAAAGCATCACTCGGGCATGCTATTTTGACCTAGACCAGACCCCAGTTTTGAGCTATCAGCCTAGAAGTTCAGTATAGGTTTCCAGTGGGAGTAGGACTTAGTACCGAGCGGTCCGGGGTTCCAGCGCACCCAGGTTCCCAGAACTATGTTGCCAACGTAGGTTACAATATTACTCGGCCTGATTAGCCCTACACTTTTGTGATCACCCAGTTCATGCCTTTATACCCTGGCAAGGTATATTTGGTCCTACTGGTGGGGTGTATACATCGGACTCCACGTCTAGCTCACGTGGTTAAATGTCGATTATAGACTCTCCCACTAGTCAGTTCAGTTCACTCTCAGATTTCTCAGTTCAGATCAGTTCAGTGCAGTATCTTAGACTTAGTATCTCATACTTAGGACATGTTTATAACCATCAGTCGGGTCATTCTTGACCATATCAGTTCTACATTAGTTGTATTAGTTTTCAGCCTATCAGTTGGTCATTCCATGTCGTATTAGTTCAGTTACTAGTTCCTTCATATTATTCATGTTCTCCCACTTACTTAGTACATTCAAAGTATTGATGCATACTTTTATGCTGTATCATTTCATGATACAACTGCATATTTTCAGACTCAACACCGTTAGCCACCGAAGTTCAGATTCTCCACCTCATCAGTGAAGTGTGAGTCCTCATCATCCGAGGGTATTATTTCTTTCTTTCAGTCATTTATTAGTTTCAGTTAGACTTTGAGTTAGCTGGGGGCTTGTCCCAGCAACTCCTCAGTTAGATGGCTTTTAGACAAACATGACATTCAGATTTACTAGTATTATTCAAATGTTTTGAACTTTATACTTTCAGACTTGTCTTTCACAAATGTTTTATTATATTATTTTAAATTTCTGCTGTACATGATAACTCAAAATACTAGTGAATGATAGACCAGGGATTGACTTGGGGCCACTTGTGGCTTCAGGTACCGTGTCACGTCCAAGGTGTAGGCTTGGGACGTGACATAACTGAAGCTACTTCTTTGTTCCTTAACCTTCGAACCTGATGATCTAATATTTCCACCGGAACCTCTTCATAACTAAGTCTTTCTTTCACTCCGACATTGTCCACCAGAATAACTAGAGCTGGATCACCCAAACACTTCTTTAAGAGCGATATATGGAAAACTGGATGGACCGAAGATAATTTTGAGGGCAACTTCAACTCATATGCTACCTTGCCAACCCATTGCACAATCCGGTATGGGCCAACATAATGGGGACTGTGTTTCCCTTTCTTTATGAACCTCATCACTCCCTCCAAGGGAGACACCTCTAGAAACACCCAATCATCGACTTTGAACTTAAGTTCTCTCCTCCTCACATCCACATAGGACTTTTGACGATTTGTGCTGTTTTCAACCTATCCTGTATGAGAAGAACTTTCTCCATGGCCTCATGAACTGAATCGGGTCCTATCATTGCAACTTTACTGACTTCAAGCCAACCACTAGACAATCTACATCTCCGCCCATAGAGAGCCTCAAACAGAGCCATCTGAATGCTGGAAGGATAGCTGTTATTGTACGCGAACTCAATAAGAGGAAATTGATCATCCCAACTACCCCTGAAGTCAATCACCCGTGCCCTCAACATGTCCTCGAGAGTCTGAATTGTCCACTCCGCTTGACCATCCATTTGCGGGTGAAATACTGTACTGAGCTTGACCTGGGTACCAAGTCCTTTTTGAAATGATCTTCAAAATTGAGAGGTAAATTGAGTACCTCTGTCTGATATGATGGACAAGGTCACTCCATGAAATCTAACTAGCTCTCGGATGTATAGTTTGGCATAATCCTCCGCTGAATTAGTGGTTTTGATCGGTAGAAAATGAGCGGATTTAGTCAAACTGTCCATGACCACCCAAATGGAATCATACTGTCGACGAGTGTGAGGCAACCCTGTGATGAACTCCATATTAGTCTCCTCCCAGTTCCAAGTAGGGATACTGATGTCGTGAAGCACACCTCTTGGTCTTTGATGCTCAACCTTCACTTGCTAATAATTCAGACACTTAGCTACAATTTATGCGATGTCCTTCTTCCTGCCATTCCACCAATAGACTTCCCGTAGGCCACGGTACATCTTGGTGGTACCTGGATGTATGGAGTATCTAGAATCGTGAGCGCATACGATTTATCAAATCATCAACATTCGGAACACACAAGTGACCCTGATATAGAAGAACTCTATCTCCCCTTTTGGAGAAGATCTCTACCTTCTGATTCTGAACGACTTCCTTCAGTTTTACAAAAATAGGGTCCTCGTCTTGTCTATCTTTTACATCAGTTACCAAGGATGATTTTGACCCATTCTGAATAACGATACCACCATCCATAGAGGCAACGAGACGAACTCCTACAATTCATGCTAAGAATTTTGAAGTCCCAAACCTCTGAGTTTTCACCTTTTATGGTTGAGATCATGCCAAATATGAAGAACGTTCAAATCCACCCGAAACTCATCAGAATCCACCGGTCACAACCCAAATACACAATTCAATCATAAAACCCATTTCGGACTGGTTGGGATCATCAAATTACTAATAACAAATTGTTTTGTTCAAAAATTGACCGTGGTCAAACATATCCTCCTCAAAGCTCATAATTTCAACCAAGGTCCAAATCACTCACGAATCACCTCAGGATTCATGCAAACTATCCAACTAAGTCATAAATAACCATTCGAAACTAACAAAGCTTTCAAAACCCAAATTCGAGCTCGTTAACCTGAAATGCTGACTTTAGTCAAACCTCTCAACCATCAAACCCTCCAAAATTGAAAGTCTCACTCGATCTACAGTCACAAAATGACCACGTGACAAGGAGCCCAGAGAGATTCCAAGTTGACCCATGGCATGAACATACATCTAACTCAATCAATAAAATGAAAGATTTAACACAATAATTATAGCAGAAGTCTAAAAATAACATAACATCAAAATCAAAATTCACATCATGCATGAAAAGATGATTACTACATATAGTCTAAAAGCCTCTAACATATTTGATGGGTTAATAGGACAACACCCCCAACTAACCTGAAAAGTCTGAAATTGAAGAAAGACATAACAACCATGAATACTGAATGTCCTCAGACGATGAGGACTCACCGATGCTAGATGGATAGGTCTGAGTGGGAAACAGGGGCTAAGGATGTTGCTGAGGAAGACCCCTCGGACCTGTATCATGAGAAGATACAACACAAAGTATGCGGTCAGTACGTGGAATGTACCGAGTATGCAAGGTAAGTAAAATGGACAGTTAAAATACATAAAAATTTATAAGAGTAAGACAACATGATCATAACATAAACATAAGGATCAAGGTTTTCAAAATATTCGTAAATCATTCATAATCATAACCATAAGAGAAAACCTTGTTAAACATAACTTGAGCCAAAATGCATAAACATAACCATGCATAAATCACGAGGAACACTGGGAGGACTCGTCATAACCGACACCATCATGGTAGAGCCTTACTTGATGCCCCATCTATCTCACTCAAGTGGGCAGAGTCATCTCGAGCTTGTCAGGTAAGGGACATGCAGTATGTGATATCACGAAGAGGGGATCCATTAACATTGGATTATATATATATATATAAACCTTTGGTGGCACGTAGTTCTGAGACACCGACGTAGTCCTTTGAATGCCGGGCTACTCGGTGCTAGACACTTCTCCCAAAAACATGCTCATTAGGCTTGTATAGTAACCGTAACATCATTCATGAAATTCATGGCCAAATAAATAACATCATTATCGATCCCCATTAAAATACATATTTAGCCATGAACAAGGGCCCATGAATTGGGCAAAAGTCATAAATCCATAAATCATGAAATCCATGCATACTTGTAATACATGTATATACTTGATATTCATAAATTCATGATAAGTACTTGAGAAAAAGCATATCATAAGCCATAAATCATAATGGGTTAATGAACATCAAAATCAAATGGAATCATAACTTGAACATCCATAAAACATGCATAATTGGGCATAGTTTTGTAGAAAAGTTTAAATCAAAATAGTTATGAAATCTGCCCATGATTCGTAAAACATGAAGTTATACATGAGAGGAATTAACACATAGATAGATCATAGGATTTCATAAGAATTGGGATAAAACCACATATGATTATTAATAGAATTTCATGAATTAGAGAGAGATTGGGCATGGATGTGAACAAATTAACCCATTCATAACCTTACATACCTAAGAGAATCTGATTCTATAACTCCTCTGATTGCCCAAGGAAGAATTGATAAGAACTTGGAAGGAATTGAGCTTGATCACCTCACTAGACCTCTACACTTGCATGCATGAATATGAATAGCCTAGAAATGAACTTACCCCTCTTAAAACTCACTATTCATAGCTTAAAACGATGTAGTTTAGGCCTTGAATCATAGAAATTACAGATAAGCCCTTATTAATTCGCAGAGAAAACTGGACGAATCGTTATCACTGGGCATGACTCGTGATCTCCTGTTGTCAAGTGCACTGCCAATTTTCCTCAAGGGTCCCCACGAGGGACCTAACTGTTCATCACTAATGACCACGACTAATGGTCACCCTCCGTTATCTTCTTCCAATATTCACCTGGAGCGCACCACGACTCGTGGTGCACCCAACAAGTCGTGGTGACCCACCTGTTAGGTCCACTGCCACATTCCTCCTACCCGCACCTCATCCCTGACCACGACTGACTCAATGAGTCGTGGAGCTGACCATGACTTGTGGTCATGTTCGTGGTGATCCAAAAATATAATTTTCCAAATTAAGTTATACTCCTCACCACGAGTCACTTAACGACTCTTGTTCATCCTGACGAGTCACATCACGATTCATTCTGTGACCTGGTGCAGAAAATCCTATTTTTTCCGAGTCAACTCCTGGGTCTGATCTTAGGACGTTTTGGGTATAACATAGAATAACTAAGAATGTTCACTCTTACCACTCTTTCTTTCATTTCCCTAGCTGCAAGCAAACACATTTTTATGGGCACTCCTTCCTCCTACTTTCTCTTCTTACTTTCCACTTTCTTTCTTTCCCTTCCCTTATCATTCATTCATTAGTGGACCTTCACTTTGAAGTCTCAAGGTGCCTAAGAATACTTTGGATCAATAATTCTGGAGGTCACACAACAAAAGGGAATAAGCTACTATTATGGCTAAGAAAAGAATTAGACTTAAAGCTCAAGGGGGTTAACTAGGGAAAATGTTTAGGATGGCAAAACAAACATGGGAAAACATGGTGTTTTCAAAGAAACGCCTTAATCATCTATTAACTATCTAACAACTAGCCATCCAACATACACTAAGGAAAGTTATATATTCTACAATATGTATAAAATAAAACAATTAATCTCACCTCACATGGCATTAAGACTGTCGGTTTCCTACAGCTACACATTCATACAATCACATTGAATGAGATTCATTATTAAGCCCTAGAAGTATATTGAGTCAAATTAAAGAGCTACATGTCCCTCAAGGAATTCTCACTTAAGATGACCACTTCATTGCCTCTAGCTTAGCGTCTAAGTGAAATGTCAAAGAGCACACAAATGATTTATGTTTGATTCAAACCATAAAAATAAATAAAAATATGACTAATTTCCCTTAAGACGGTCTTCATTCATCTAACATAGGGAAGGTTCACTACTCTATGAAAAAACAAAAAATAAAAAGTTTGAAAAGTTTGACTCTAAAAATCAACTAAACAAACTCAACTACTAGAGCCGAACAGATTATCCAACATCATAAGCATCATCCAGGTTATCAGTCACCATCAATACTATCTATACAAAACATGACCTAACGAATCATAGAGCTACTACCACAGGGAATGATATTATGCTACGACCTACTACAATTATAGCAAACAAAGAGCAAACAAGAAATTTTTCCTCCACCCCATACTTAAATGGTGCACCATCCTCAGTGCACACACAATTATATCAAGTAGGTAGAGGAAAGGAACTTATTAGGCTGCTATGCATCATCATCAGGATTGTACTCTTTATAATCATCATCTTCATCATCCTCACCATCAATCTACGTGGCTCCCATAACAGCATTATCCTTCTCATCATCATTGTCCAAGTCATCAACCCCATTAGTAAGCACCGTGGCCTCATTATTGTCTAGTGGCTCCTAAAGGCTGGTCCCATTCTACACATCTACATGGCACTCTTCATGAGTATGTATCTATCATCCAGGGTCCCATCTCATCATCTATGGAAGGTCGGTCTCCAATCCTTAGCTGCAACTCAAGCATGCCGAATATAAGTCCTCTACAACTATCATCTCTGGCCTGGCGATTAGTTATACTGAGAGGTGGAGCGGTGGAAGTGATGGGCTCCTTTAACTTCATGAAATCTATCATCTTTCTTGCTAAGGGCCAATGCTCGGGGTAAGTGGAGGTCTACCTTTTCCTCCTCAATGCCTTTTCCTCTCAAAAACTGAGATAAGAGACTGCCATAAAAGTATTTCCACTTGCAGTTATCCCTCGATCTCCTCATATTGCCTCTAAGCACTGTAGCAAAATTGAGTGGTAGCCCTTTCTTTAGCATGTATACCAACACGAACCGATCTCTAATGACTTCTATTATGTGTGTCCTAGGGAGAAGCACGACACAGATAATCTTCACCCACACTTTCACCTCCTTATTCATGTAGGAGAATGGGAGTGTATAATCAGTGCCATTATGGTCCCTTTCCCAACAGGCAGATGAATACTTACCACAAAGAGTATGGCGGATGTCTCGATATGGAGGCTTGTCTAGTAGAATAAAGTACTCAGATGGGTATATAACAGGTGTACCGAGAAAGCATTGAATGTTTTAATAGTGAACCAAACCACCTATCCCGTTATTCTTACCTCATTTCTCTCCCTAAAAGAAGTGGCCCAGTTTGCATAAAATTCCATCACCAAAGTGAGATTTCACTCCTTCAGCTCAGCAAAGATGTAACCTTATCCTAACTCACGGACCTTGTCCTGAATGGTGGGGAACTCAAGTGCCAGGTGGCCTTCATCAATACAATTTTCGAGAGCATATTTGACCATCTTTTATGTGTTGAACCATGATAGTCCATGAGGCTTCACTGCTCTTTCTCCAAACTTCCTAGAAGGGGCTCCCTTATTCGATGAACTCAATCCTTTTGTGCCTTTTCGAAGCCATTTTAGACCCTTGCCAACTACCACTATCTCCTTTTTTTGTTAGAATTTGATGCCATGACAGCTGTAAATCAAAATTCAAGAACTTCACAAGATTAGTTAATGAAAAAAATGGCTAGCTAATTAGGTGTAACGGGTTCAAAATGACCCCACACTTAATTCGCTAGCATACTTGTGAGAAATTTTCAAATAAGGTACTCAAGACTTCCCCCATTATCTTCCAAAATCTCAACCTCCAAATTGTTCACTAACTCCACATTACACCAAGTTCACGAATTTTTTCATATCTATTCTCTATCTTTTTGCAAGAATGCCTCACTTGGATATTACATTCACCTACCCTCCATTAATCCAACATTCAAGTAACCTACACATGGAAGTAGCTACATTCAATTCATTCAACAACCAACATGCAATTTACTACAATCCATAATGAAGTAACATGAGTTTTTAATAATTCAAGATTCTTCACATTTAAGACTTTAAGAACTAAGATCTTTCTCGCTCTACAATTCAATGTTATACGCAGAAAAATCACGAACTTCAGTCATCAACCACCCTTCATTCCCACAACTTCAAATCACTACATTCAACAAAAAAAATAAGCAACTCAACATGGATAATACATTATCATGGAAGAATTTAAGATATTAAAGCTCATGAAACCCACATTATGAAATTCAAGGTTTTTCACCAAAATGGTGATTTTGGATTATTAACTTGGGGAAGAAGGGCATGGGGGCATGATTTTAACACTAAATAACCAGGATAGAATATAATTAATTAATTGAGTGGAAGAGACAAGCTTCACCAAGCTTCTTGGAGAAGACAACAACGGAAGAATAGGAGAGGGAAAGTTACAACCCTTTTGAGTGAGAGAGAGAGAATTTTATTTACTTTTTGTTTTTCACTTTTAGTGAGAGAAAATGAATGGGGAATTAAGATAAAGATGTGGGTCATAGATTTTTGGTAATTGTAAGGACCTTGAGTCAAATTTGACCTATTGGACCAAAAATATTTCGGAAAACATCACCCTGGCATGACGCGCCAGTCATGTCGCCACACATTTAGAAAAACTTTTCTTCGTGGACAGGGTTGGCATGGCGCGCCACCCAAAGAACCATCTTGAAAAAAATTTCTTTCTAGATTTAACACCTGATGCCCCATGCTAGGTATCTATCCCCAAACTTAACCTTGTTCAGCTCATTTTCCCCACTCTATTATGAGAAAAGATAAAATCTGGCAAACAGTGGATGTTTGTAAACAACACTAATGAAATTATAAGTTGAAACTAATACCACACTATCTGAAAGCCTCTACTAAATGATGAGCTGCTGGGATAGACCCCCAGCTAAATCAAAGTCTAGAAACTAAATTAATACTACTAAAATAGAAAGAACATCTTTGGTCCTCGAAAGATGAGGACTCACCAATAGAACATTGTTGAATATTACAGGGAAAGCTAACTGCAAAGCTGAGGCTGGGTACCTAAGCCTATATCTTAAAATGATATATCATAGAAAGTATGTGTCAGTACTTGGAATGTACTAAATATGTGAGATATAAAATTAAAAGAAAAGTGTTGATAATACATAAAGTCGACTGATATGACATACACCATCCATGCCTGAATTATAAGTACTGAAAGAGTCTAAAGATTGTAGAAATACTATAAGAACTATTAGTATGAAACTAAAGTAATAAGCATATATGAAATCTATATGACTGGACTATGGACTATGACTTTACTGTGATGTGGGAGTTCCTATTAATTGATATATAACCACATGATCCACACGTTGAGTTTGATATTTACTCCCCATCGATAGGGCCTATCATACTAATTGTTAAACCCATTCGGTTTAAATCCTACGGTGGCACGTAGTTTTGGAAACATTGGTGCGCTGAACCACAGCCTGCCGGTTCTAAGTACTATTCCCAACTGAAGATATATAACATATTTACATATATAAATACTAAACTATACTGATAGCTTGAAATGGTGTCCTAAGGCTAGGTCATAACTACTTATCTGAAAGTGTCCTGAGAGCCTAAAGGACCTGACAACTAAGAGTACTGAATATACTTATAAATTGATACTGTTACTATTAATGGGTATACTGAAAATAACATAAATACTGTAAAGAAACATTTGCATATTCCATGAGAACATCAGGACAATTTAATATCATATAAATCATATAGTGGTACTGAAGATGCGAACATGACTACATAATATTTCTAAACATAAAAGTTCAACATTATATAAAAGTACAAAATTTTAGCAGTTGGTAAGAGAAGCCCTAGGTCATGATTTCTAAAATTTCAAGGCTAGGGTTACTAAAATCTTGGGAAACAAGGGTGAAAGGAGACCCTTGTTGAAGTTCAACATACCTGTAGAAGAAATCTGTGAAGAAGAAGCTTGAATTTTGAGGAGAAAGTAGAACCCTAGTTGTTGACTTAAGAGAGAGAAGTTTGGAGTTCCTACGGTCTGCTTACGAACTGATTTTGAGTTGATTAGGAAAGACTGAGAGGTGAGACTAGAAAACCCCTTTAATTTGTCCCGTAGGATTCCCAAAAATGGTGTAGTTTAGGAATTAAAATAGTGAGAAGTTATGAAAATGCCCCTGGAGAGAATGTCTGAAAATCTGCCGTCTGGATCCAACAGGTCACACAATGATTCGTTGGTTGTGGCCATGACTCATTGGGACCTGTATTTGGTTCTGGGCTTGCAAACCCAGTTTCTGGACTTCGACCAACAGACGGAAGGATGACCTGGTAGATGGAACAATGGTTCATTGAATCCAGTCATGGTCACTGGAAAGAATTTGAACAAACTCTGTACTTCTCCCAACGGATGGATAGAATGACCCATTTGATGGAAAAACGAGATCATTGTGTCCACCCGTGGTCACTAAAGTGATTTGCAAACTTTTTGGATTTCATTTAATGGCTTAATAGGACGAGTTGTTTCATCTTCCAATGACTCATCGTCTGGCTCGTTGTTTAGGGGAAATATTTGATAGGTTTCTAGACATGGTCATGATGGGGGACATGATGACTCGTTACTTCATACAATGAGTCCTTATATGTTTCACTAGTTCTTAGGGGAGGATTTATAGAGGCTAACAATGACTCTTCTAATGCACTGTCGGTCCTAACAATGACTCATTCGCGGAGTTGTTTTGAGTTAAAATTTTTTAGTTCCATGTTGGTTTTCATTCTAAGTCTCGGGTTTAGTCTTAGAAAATATTTGTGGTGTTACAATATCTCCCCGTTGAGAACATTCGTCCTCAAAAATGAAGACTAAGTAAGTTGGAAAGATATGGAAAGAGCTGAAATCCCTAACTGAAGACTATAACTGAATATTGAAGGAGTGACTGACTCAAACATGAGATAGACATACTAACTAAATTCATGAAACAAGGGTGCACACTACGACATGAGTAGAGCTAATGAGCATGAAACTAAATAGAGTGTTGAGAAGGAATTTAGTACCTAATACTAAAGCTGACAGGAACGGAAAAGGTGAGGGTATCTAGCCATAATATCTTCTTTGGCTTCCCATATAGCTCCCTCAACTTGTTGATTTCTACATAAAATTGTTGCTGAAGCGACCTCTTTGTTTCATGTATTATGAACCTAACGGTCTAAAATATGAACTGGAACATCTTTGTAAGAGAGACTATCCTTTAGGCCAACACTCTCTAAGTGCACAACTGCAGTCAGATCACCGATGCATTTCTTTGGTGGAGACACATAGAAGACTTGATGCATTGATGCTATCTCGACAGGAAAATCCAACTCATAGGCCATATTGCCAATGTGTCTCAGGATTCTATAAGGGACAACATATCAAGGACTAAGCTTTCCTTTTTTGCTGAACCTCAGTACTCCTTTCATAGGTGAAATTTTTAGATATACCCAATCATCCACAGAAAACTCCAGCTCCCTTTTCCATACATCTGCATACGATTTCTATTAGATTTGAGCTATTTTCAACTGTCTCTAATAAGCTAAAACTTCTACATGTCTTCATATACTGAATCTGGTCCTATTAGGGTATCTTCACCAACCTCAAACCACCCTATAGGAGACCTACACCTCCTACCATATAGTGCCTAAAACAGGGCCATCTGAATACTGGAGTGCTAGCTATTTTTGTATGCAAACTCAATGAGAGGTATGTGATAATCCCATCTGCCATTGAAATCAATCACACAAGCCCTCAATATATCCTCCAGAGTTTGAATTGTTCGGTTAGCCTGGCCATATTTCTGTGGGTGGAAAGCTATGCTGAGCTTAACTTGAGTACCAAGTCCCTTCTAAAATGACATCCAGAAGTGCGCAAAAACCTGAGTACCCTTATCTGAAATGATGGACCGTGCAATCTAACTAACTCTTGGATGTATAGTCTAGCATAATTCTCTACCGAATCTATGGTCTTAACTAGTAGGAAATGTGTTGACTTAGTCATTCTATCTACAACCACCCAAATATAGTCATGTTGTCGATGCGTACGAGGTAGACATGTAATAAAATCCATGTTCACTTCTTCCCACTTCCAAGTAGGAATGTTGATATCCTGAGTCATACCCCAAGGTCTCTAATGTTCAACCTTGACCTGCAGGCAGTTTGGACACTTACCCATAAATTTTGCAATGTTTTCTTCATGCCATTCCACCAGTGGACTTCCCATAGATCACGGTATATCTTGGTGGAACTTGGGTGGATAAAGTACCTACAGTCTGTTGCCTCAAATCATCTACATCTGGAAATTCAACTTACCCTGGTAATGGAGCACACCATGTCCCCCTTTGGAGAATGCTTCCACTTGTTTCTTTAGGACTGCTTCCTTCAACTTGAGTAAGATTGGTTCTTCATCTTTCTTTGACTTAACCTCCATAATCAGGGAGAATTCTTGCCTATTATAGACTACAACTCTAGCTTCTATCGAATCAACCAAATGGACTCTTAACCTAGCCAATCTTTGCACATCTTTGGCCAGCTCCTTTTTACTATCTCAATATGAGCAACACTACTCATAGACATCTTGCTGTGGGCATCAACCATTACATTGGCTTTTATCGGGTGATACAACACGCTCATATCATAATCTTTCAATAATTCTAGCCATATTCTCTAACGAAGATTCAAATCCTTTTGACTAAACATATACTGCAAGCTTTTGTGGTTAGTAAAAATGTCCACATGAACCTCGTAGAGTTAGTGTTTCCAAATCTTCAAGGTAAATACTACTGCTACCAGCTCAAGATCATGGGTCGGATAGTTTTTCTCATGAGCCTTGAGGTATCTAGAAGCATAAGCTATAACTTTACCATGCGACATCAGAACATATCCAAATCCAACTCTGGAGGCATCACAATAGATCACGAACACATCTGAACCTTCTGGCAGAGTCAAAATTGGGGCTATAGTGAGTCGAGTCTTCAACTCCTGAAAACTCTTCTCGCATGCATCAAACCACTGAAACTTCACCTTGTTTTGAGTTAGTGTAGTGAAAGGAGAGGCAATGGAGGAGAAACCTTCTATGAACTGTCTGTAGTAACCAGATAGACCCATGAAACTCCATATGTATGACGGAGAAGTGGGTCTTGGCCAGTCCTTGACTGCTGCTATCTTTTGAGGATCTACCCGAATAACTGCACTGGAGACTATATGAATGAGGAACGCCACTGATTTTATATAAAATTCACACATGTAGAATTTAGCGAACAATTGGTGGTCCTTGAGAGTCTGCAAAACTATCCTTAGATGGTCTGCATGTTCCTCCTCTATTCTGGAGTAGACCAGAATATCATAGTGACCATACCGAGTCCTAAAGGCTATTTTCAAAATGTCACATTCTTTGACCTTGAGTTGATGGTATATTGATTTGAGATCTACCTTGGAAAATAGTTAGCTCCCTCGAGATGGTCGAACAAATCATCGATCCAGGGTAATGGATATTTATTCTTAACTGTGACCTTATTTAGCTGACGGTAGTCAATGAACATTTTAAGCGTATCATCCTTCTTTCGCATGAATAGGACTGGGGCGCTCCATGGAGAGATGATGGGTCTGATAAAACCCTTATCTAAGAGTTACTTCAATTGTTCCTTTAGCTCTTTAAGCTTAGCTGGAGCCACTTTGTAAGGAGGAATTGAGATAGTCTAGATATTTGGGAGAAGGTTTATGCCGAAGTCTATTTCCTGCTCGAGAGGGACTATGAGAAGATCTTCAGCAAACACATCTAGGTACTCTTTACCATTGGAACTGGCTAAAGAGTTGGGGCTTCAGAACTAGAATCCTTGACCCTAAGTAAGTGATAAATGTACCTCTTTGAGATCATTTTCCAAGCCTTAAGGTATGAGATAAACCAGCCCTTACACATAAAGTACTACCCTTGCACTCTAGGGCTCATTAGGAAACTGGAATCTAACGACTGTGGTTCTGCAATCAACTGAGGCATAGAAAGAGTGTAGGCAATCCATGCCAAGAATGAGGTCAAAATGGACCATATCTAACGACTAGATCAATTGTGGTGATTTAATGTAACACTGTGATCGAACAATTCCTATATACCCAACTGGCTCTAGTGGACTTACTAACTAAAGTATAGATTGAAAATGGCTTCGAGAGAATTTCTGGACTAATATCAAGTAGGATAGCAATGTAAGGAGTCACGAGAGAAGGTGTGGCTCCTAGATCTAGTAAAGAATAAATATTTATCTGAAAGAGGCGTAACTTACCAGTGACTATGTCAGGTGAGTTCTCTTGGTCCTGAAGGGAGGATAGGCATAGAATCGATTCTAGCGCTGGCTGCCACTTGTACTTAAGGTAGTACCCTACTGAGTTGAGTGACCTGGTGTAGCTGCTAATGTATTGGACTGGGCCTTCCCTCATCCTGCTAATGGGAAATCCCTCAACCGATGACCTAGCTATCCATAACCAAAACAACCCTCCTTGCCTAGACGACACTCACCAAGATGGTTCTTACCACAATTAGGACATACCGGGAAGGTGCAGTTGTTGGAGATATGGCTCTGAGACTGAGAGCCTGATGCTCCATCCTTCTGATCTTTACAGGGACTAAAAGAAAGAGCACTGGATGAATAGGATATTAGAGGTCTCTGTTGCTGCTGTGGATGACTATCATCGCCAGACATCTTCTACAAATACTCGAACTGGCCCGTTCTTTCCCGCTTACTTTCCCTTTCTATCTCCTTTAGTTTCTTCGCTTACATCTATTGTGCATAGATGATAAACTGGGAGATGTCTATGTCATTGATGAGCATGGAAGTCCTACACTCCATAACAACCAAGTCTGAGACCCCATTTACAACTTTGTGCATGCAAGCCCTTAGCTCAGCAACCATCTCCAAAGCATACTTTAATAGTTGAGTGAACTTTGAGGCGTACTCCTACACCGTCATGTCATTATGTTTCAAATTTATAAACTCTACAGCCTTTGCTTCCTAATGTCACCCAAGCGCACACAAGCGCAAGTGGTTGTCAAGTTATATAGGATTGTTAAGTCCAAATATTCTACCCACAGGGACTTGTCAATTTAATTGTTATAAAGTTTCTACTTTGATTCCACAAATCTATGAAACAAGTAAAATGAAGATTGGTTTGTAAAATTAAACTACTAAAACTTCAAATGTAAAAATTAACTAAAATGAATGCAAGCTTGATTGTATTTCGATAATGATAACAGACCAGGGAAATGACACTTGGTTTGTTTCAAGTTGAGTTTTCCAGACGTAACTAAACTTGCATGATTCATCCTACGGTTTTTAGTTGAAAGTTACTATCTAATTTCTTGTCACTATCCCAAGCATCCAAGAACTATTTCATGAACCCTAACACCTATATCCCTATGGTCGTAGGAAAACAATGAAATGACGATTATGCCTACTCGTATTTCAATTAAACAGGGTTGAAGGGTATATCTCTATACTCAACAACAACTTTTATCCTATAACCAATGGGTTCAAGGGTCTTTAAATTCCAGTTCTATATTTATTTTTAACCCTTTCGATTTCCTTTCCCAAGTTTATTTAAAAGCCAACGGATTACTTACAAGGTGATCAATCTCATAAATAATAAATTAACAAAAATAAATACAAACAACCATAAAAGAAGAATCAAAACTAAGTTTATTTTTTCTGTCACCATGGTCAAAACCCTAGAATATGAGCTTAGCGACTCATAGACAAGCAGAAGACAAATACTTAGTCATCATCATGTGAAAATATGAAGTAAAGAAGAGAAAACCTAGTTGTAGAACCTTGTCTTCCTTCCAAACGGTTTACAAGCTTTCATCAATGAACTGTGGAATAAAAATGAGTAAAGAATGCTTCAATGAAGTCCAAAACTACTCCAAGAAGTTCAAAACTATGTAACAAATGACCTAAGGCTTATATTTATAGATGAACCTTCAAATAACCTTTCTGCCGTTCAAGACTTGGCTTTAAAATCAGCATTTTTCATCACGGAATGACCCTAGCACGCCGCCCCTTCTATCTCGTCACAGACTTGGTCAAATTTCTAGAAATTTCAGCTCCAGATAAGGTCTGGCATGCCGCCCCCTTCATCTCGTCAAATTTCTGAAGTGCAATTTTCTGAAGTTTGGCACCAGACTAATATTTTTCTTATAAAGTTTGGGACTTGGTGCGGGGCGCCAGCCATAGCACCAACCTCGTCAGATCCTCAAATCTTCATTTCTTGCTTCATTTTGAGCCCATTTTCCCTAGTTTATTACTCAAATCAACTCAAATTATTTGTTAACACATAAAACACACACACACATATGAATTTAAGCATAAATTAAGGATTATGAACTCTAAACATGATCAAATATGGATAAAACATGAAAAATGGGCATGAAAATATGCCTAATATCACTTCCCTTAACTCCTGGGGAAAGAACCTGTCTAGAAATATTATCATGAACTCGTCCCACTTCACCAGACCTTGACCAACCGATCTCCCTTCCTTCCACTGACTATACCATATCTTGGCCACTCCTTCAGCTAATAGGTAGCCAACTCTGCACTTTCAATGGGGGTAACACCCATGATTTGGGTGATCATATGAACCTCATCAATGAAGTCCTGTGGGTCCTTATCTACCTTAGACCCATGAAATTTCGGGGGATTCATCCTAGTGAGTCCCGAACTCTACCAGAAATTGTTGTTCCACTCACATTGGTAGGTATGACAGCTTGCTGGTTGACCTAATTAGTCACTGCCTGAGCTAGCATTCAGATAGCAGCCTTGAATTCAGCAGGTGTCACCTAATCATCCCAAGGGGCTCCTGGAGCTGGTGGGGCCTCGTAGTCTCCTCCTCATAAGTGTGCCACACTTCATACCCACGAAGAGGACACTACTTGACGTGGCTTTCAGACATACTATGACACTCTAAACCTAATGCTCTATTATCAAGTTTTTCATGGCCCGAGTCTACACCCTGGACGCAACATAGTACTTAAAGTCGCAAGTAACCCCAAGAAAACCCATGGCATGGCATATTACTTACATACTAGAATTTTAAATAGAAAACTAAGAGGAAGCTACTAAAGTACTGAATAGTCTTTTATGAGTAAAGATAAAGTCTGGAAAACACTGGATGTTTGTAAACAACACTGAAGAAAATATAAGCTGAAACTAATACCACACTATCTGAAGGCATCTACTAAGAGATGAGTTGCTGGGACAAGCCCCTAGCTAACTCAATGTCTGGAAACTAAACTAATTCAAGTAAAACAGAAAGAACATCTTTGATCCTCAGAAGATGAGGACTAACTAATAGAATACTAATGAATATTATCGGAAAAGTTGTGATGCTGAGGCTAGGTACCTGAGCCTATATCATAAAATTATATAGCATAGAAAGTATGCATCAGTACTTGGAATGTACTATGTATACGAGATATCAAATAAGAAGAAAATAATACTATAATAAATGTTAGTTTGGAATTAAAGTAATAAGAGTACCTAAAATCTGCAAGACTAGATCATGAACTATAATTGTACCGTACCTTGGGAGTGCCTATTAATTGACATATAACCATGTGAGCTATACATGGAGTTTGATGTTTACTCCCCATCGATAGGGCCCTCTATACCTTGCCCTTAATACCCAAAAGTTCCTAAGACTAGACTTGAGATTTGAAGTGTGATCAGCAGGAAAAGTTGGAAAATTTTACTTCTGTAGGACTCAACCTATGGGTCGTAGGAAGACCCATGGTCCAGATCAGTTAAGTTGTTTCCCAACCACGAGTCACCACTACGAGCCGTAGTATGTGGGTATGACTTGTGGCCAGAAGTAGTAACAAGTCTTTGGAGTTATCATGTGAATGATTGTACGGGTAATAGTATGACTCATAGGATTGAGTTACAGGTTATGGTATGAGTCATGAAAATATTCAGAGTGTTAAGGAAAAAATGGACTCATTAGTCATTGGAGGAAACCATAGGTTGGTGGTATGACTCATGGTACGAGTCGTAATATGATGGTATGAATCGTTGGTTCAGTCCTGAGTTGATATATTATAGTGCCTAAAACTTTCAGGCAAAGATAGGACCCCTTCTAGGTATTTGGATAGACCCACACCCAACGAATTTATGGAAACAAGGTGTTAAGATTAATTCCAAAGTGTAAGTGTTCGGTCTGTTTCGCAACTACACACAAGTGCACGTGGTCAAACAAGTAGTAAAATGGCTAAAGTAAGCCAAGTATCGATCCCACAGGGACTGAACCAAGGTAATATTCGAATTAAGTGTTAATGCACTCTAACTCTAAAAATACAGACAACAATTTAAAGAAGATTTTGAGGATTTGGTTTCCCAATTTATACTAATCTAAAACCAAATAACAAAGTGATGCAGACTATAGTAATGAGCAAAGTGAGGCTAAAACGAACATGCAGGGAAGTAATTTATTGATACAATTCGATTAATCTTTCCTTCGGTTGCTAGTCAAGAATTATTGCCTATGAATAGAAACTTTAAATTATTCTACCCAACTTAAGAATCATGAACCTTCAACCTACTTTACGTAGTTAAGAAATTCAAGTTCTAGCCATACAAAGCGATTAATTGACTAATACGACTTTCGGATATATTTCTATTTTGAAGGTAAATCCTTTCTCAATTTTCCCAAACTAAGTAAAGATCATATCCTACGAATTCACAACTTTCCAATTTCTTTCTCTTTCGAGGATGAAACCGAATTTTAGATATAGATTAACATGGCCCACACATTAATGCGGTAAACAGGTGATAGAACAACCATGGAAGAAAAGATGAGAAACCAAAATGATCAACAATTACATTCCACTACAAATGTTCTTAACCTCGGCAAGAAGTGAATTTAGCCACTCATTTATGGATTAAACATCATCAAATGAGTATAAATCATAAAAACAATTGAAATAAAGGAGAAAGAGATGAGAAGAACCACCAGATTTTTCGTCCCTCAGCGCACTGTAACCCCGTCCTTGCTCTACTAAGTCAGAATAATTAAAAATTAAACTAAGTGTGCTATTTATACTAGTGGAAATTTTTCCCCGGGAATAACAAGCAACGTGTCACGCGGGTGCATTGCGGAGCACTTCCTCCCGTGACGAGGCCTAGCAGCGGAACCTGCGGAATGCGGTCGTCGGCATTTAATCCTCGGCGTGCCACGGCATGCAATGCGGGGGCTTGGCCCAGCGTGCCACGGCGGCGTCGCGTGAACCCTGTTGGAATTTGATGTTCTAGGTAATTATGCCCAACGTGCCACGGAGCATAGCAGGACCTACACTTGGAACTTTTCCAAATTAACTAATCAGGGCGAGAATGCCTCCGCGATGCGACGTGAAATGGCTCCATCGCGGAGCCCCTTTATTTGTTGCTTTCGTGACCTTTTCCCTTTGCTTTCGCTTAGAGTCCTTTCGATTTCCACCAACATGCATCTTAGCTTCATAAAATTACATTTTTCATGCAAAACAACACTAATCATGTTGGTTAGTATAAATTCACATTTTAACTACAAATCACATGAGAATGCAAAAATAACGATGGATAAACAATGCAAATGAATCATTGAGTATCACTTGGGCATATAATTCTTCCCAAAATCACTTACCCCACACTTAAAGCCTTGTTGGTCTCGAACAATATCATCTCATGCAATTGACACCGCAGCCACCAGCTACTTTGGCTCTACAATTCAAGCTATGGTTATGTGGAGTATTTAATATAGAAAATCATCAATAAAACATGCATAGTCTCATCAAGACAATGACATTCACCACATTAAGACCTCCTAGACTCAAGAATTAACTCTCGATATCGGCAAACTCATGCATCGGTGATCAAGACATCAAACCGCAATTTCAATCTCTCGTCAAGCCTGTGCCCTCACAACACAATTTTCCCCTTTTCTATCATATGATCTCAAGCATTGTTTAGGGGTATATGAACACGATTTCTCTCTCTCTCCCAAAGAATTCACATGCATCATGTCATGAGCCATAGGCTTGCCTCTAGTGTATTACTCCACTAATATAAGGACGCGTGATGTAAGATCACGTAGGAATTAACGGGTTGTAATGTAAGCTAAGGAACTAGTAAATCTTGGGCTGGCCAATAATAGCAACTAGCATCCTTAAGCGCTTTTCAATACATCCCACCAACATTATGGGCATTGTTTCTTCCTTCATCCTCCCATTCTTAAAGTCTTTCTTTATTTTTGTTCCCATTTCTTTAAGCACACTCGACTTAATAACAAAGATTAGTTATACATCTTCATTTATTTAAATTGACAAGTGCACCTTTGACCTTTCTTTACTTTCACCACTTAAGCTTTTTTCTTTCTTTTCACGGTTCTCACTCGCCCAGCCTTTGTGGGGAAAATTATTTTTTTCTTGAGCTTAGAGTTTTGGATCGGGTTCACGGATAATGAAAAGAATGGGTTAAGCTCGGTTTGTACCTTTTGTGAAAGAAAAATAGGCTAAAGGCTCAATGGGGCTAACTAGGATGCACATTCAAGGTAGGTATGATAATGGAAAAACTTACGGTTAAATCAAAAGAAACGCCTACATCTTTCCTACACTACACATCCTTCATTTCGTTTCATACACAAACCGAGGCAAGTTCTAGACACTACACGATAGCATGGAATAATCGAAACCTCACCACACACTCGTTGCACATGCTCAACTCAAGACATATTCACGAGACTCTTCAATCGGCTAATTACATGAATTCAAACATTAAGCCTCGTCACATCGAATCCAAACTCTATGAATTACAGGTATCTCAACATGTTTACACGGGTTGCATGCTTTCATACGAATCACCATTGCATTCTAAATATCATGTACAACACGCCACAAGAATTTCGAACCATACAGTAGCGACACGTTTGGGATACAAACAAATAAAAGAAAAATAAAAGAAAGAAAAAACTACTCCTATCGACTACATTTCCCTTAAGACGGTCGTCATCCATCCATCATACGGAACAGTCACTATTTCGACTTCGGTTCGTGGGACTATTCTCGGTAGAGCAACGAAAACAAATGCGAAACCCAATCATAAAATTAATTCAATGAATTTTCTTTAAAAATATCGATAATTTCGATAGAAGCAGAAATATTTACACAACCTGCTAACAACAACTCAACACGGCCACACAACAACTTCATTCATTACAACCTTAGGAATTACAATACACAACATACGCACAAAATCACGGGGTCACAATTTTCCACGGGCACAACAACAAGACGCAGACATAAACAACAACAAAAGCAGCCAACACCTAACTGCTCCTTCGCCATGAACATTGTCCCCGGTGTTCACAAAATTATCAACATAGCAAAAAGTAGGTGGTGAAACTCCCCGATCAATCGAAGTATTCAACTTCTTCGTTAGGTCTGGATTGCCTCATCCCTATATGCGAATCGTTGTAGTCTTCATCGACTCAATATCCCGAGTCCTCACGGCATGTCTCCTCATTGGTGGGGACATCATCATCTACAAGCTCCACAAAAATTTGGCCCCACTCGACATAAAGCGAGCATTTCTTGAAGGGAGTAGTCCAAGTTGAGTTTGCCACATCTCATCTTACGTTGCGGCCTCCCGCCTATGCGCAAGCTGCGGCATACGCATCCGGAACATGCGAGCCATATACGATCATCCAGAGCATGTCACTCGGCTAGTGTGAGGGCGCGCGTGAGTGGTGTCGGTGCCTTGGTTTGAGTGACGTCCCAGAGCACGCCTATCCATCTACGGGATGTAGTCGGGGCCTCTTCTCGATATCCGAGGCCCCTCGAACGTGGTCGGCAAGCCACCAAACCGATACTGTTCCTTGATGCAAAACGGGCTCTCTTCATGGCGGAGATGATCACCGCCCCAACATTAATCTCCATCCCTTTCATCAGGGCATAAACCAAGCACCGTGATCAGGGTGACGTCGCTCATGTGCACCCAGGGATCGGGCGAGGCTACAAATTTTGAGCCGAGATCTTGGCTTCCTGTTCATTTGAGAGTAGGCGATTGCACGATGAGTGGCCTCTCATATATGCACACTCACCTTGTTGTCAGACGGGCTCCACACAACGTGCGTCGATATCAAATAAGGTGGAGTTATGTTCGAGCGGCCGGAGTACATGGGCGTCACGTGTCCGCGCCCCAATATGGCATTCGGGTGATAGGGCTCAGGTGACAACCTTTATCTTGACGGTGTGAAGCTGCGGAGTGTTGGGTTAATTTGCGTAGAACTCTAGAATTAGATGGAGATTGCACTCCTTGTGCTCTTCAAAGATGAAGTTCGGCAGAAGCCAGTGTCAATCAGGTGTACGATTGGGGAAATTCCTTTGTAAGTGGCTCCTTGCAATGTGCTCCTCAGGGAAGTATTTGTTCTCCTTATGTTTGGCATACCATTTCTTGCCTTCGTCGATCCTCCCATCGGGTTCCATATTAACTGACGTTAGTGTGTAGACCATTGGTCTTCTTTGGGAATTCTTGTTCCTAGTCTAATCCTCTTTCTCCGTGCCGTGTAGATCGCCTTTTCCTTTGTCTTGCACCTTTCGACTTTATCGTTCTGTCAAATCAAACGAACGAGTCCCAATGCTTATTCAAGTCAAAATTAGCTTCGACTAAGGTTGGGTTAAGTTAAGCCACCCCACACTTAGTCTTCGGCCACAATTACAGGTTCGGCAACAACAATCCTCTTTTTCCAATTTTCTAATTCAACATGCTCGTGCATTAGGATAATTCGATGGAATAAATTCTATGTACTACTCAGACTTCGTACAACTACTCATAATATCACCATCGATTCCATTTCATCACATAACACTTAGCCAAAAAAAATTTTCAACAACAAAAACCTATGCAATTCACCAATTTCATTCTCCCAAAAATCCCTTGTCTACTTAGCATATTCAACATTAATCACAACATAAATTACATCACCCAACATGCATATTGAAATATTTCACATTTCAACCCAATTTTGGTCTCTTCCTATTCAAATATCAACCCTAGCTACCAATTACGCAAGAATTCAATAAACATGTATTTAGCATCGAGTTCATACAATCGCAGTGATACTACGAACATCAATCAACAATAACTTAAATGAATTCAAGCTCAATTTACACTTAGTGCAAGGTTTACTCACCTCACATGCTCAAAATCAAGAATTTAGGCAAAAATTGAGGGTTAAGTTCCAGAACATACCTTTAATTCGATGATATCGAAAGTTTGAAGAAACTTTGATCCTAGGTCAGTGTCACGTTTGAGGAAGGGGGGATTTTAGTTTTGTTTGTCGCGAAGGGAGTGGGAAATGGGGAAAAATGAGGGATTTTGGGGTTAAAAAAAGAGGTTTTTCACGGGTTGCAGGTGACCCGGCGAATAACACCTCCAACGTGTCACGGAGGCAGCGGAGCACCCCCTTCGTGACACGGAGCCCATCACGTGGGTGTTACGGGATTTTTAAAATTTCGAAATTCACCTCAACGTGTCACGGAGGGTAATGCGGAGGCCCTCAGCCGTGACATGGAGCCATCGCGTAGGCTCCTTTGTTTTGCCACTTTTATTTTTCTCACCTCGATTTTCTTTTGCGATCCTTTGCATTTTTGCCCTCGGATCAACCTGAAATTCTCTCACTACAAGAAATTGGATAGAAGGGAGTTAACTTCAATTTGATAATTTCTAAGATTAATTATTTAATTAAAAAAATTTTATATATATATATTTTTTTTCTTTTTTTCTTTTTAACTAACTAATTCTACTCATCTATTACAACAATTTCACGGGTTGCCTCGATGTGGCGCTGGTTACGTCGCGGCTCGGCGTCATTAAGCTCAATCATCCTCTTGGGTGATGGACATCTTCTTCGAATAACGTCCTCACGCGTGCCCTACTTTACTTCTTTGCCCATTAAGCGAACGTGACATTTGATCTTCTTCCCACAACTCAGTTTGGGCGTCCTCACTGATGGTTTCCCCCCTTTGGATCTTGCGAATCAACAATGCGAACCATATCGGCTTGATCAAGCATGTTGATCGGCGAAGTTCCTCATATGCAGTAGGAGCTTCGTGACCTTGTACACGTCAAATACCTCCACCTTGTCGTGTGCCGCATAGTTAGGCGCCTGCGGCTACATCTATCAATGCTTTCCCGGTTGCCAAGAAAGGACGTCACCAAATAAATGGGACTTCCACATCCGGCTCAAATCCAGAACAATAAAAAACTACTAGGAAGATACGGGAGCCCACTTGCACCAACCGTCCTCCACAATGCCATGCAGTGCGGCCAAGAAACGTCATGTGCAAGATCAACGTAGTTGGTCTGGGGCCCGCCCGGCCCCGACTTCTTGAATCTTAGATGTCGGCATCAAGTTAATGCTCGCTCCCAAATCGCATAATCCACGAGCTTGGATACTTTCCTAATTGTAATTTGCATTGTAAAGCTCCCGAGTCTTTGAGCTTCGTGGGCAACTGATACGTATCAGGGAAGTGCATTCCTAAAATGCGCCACCATAGTGTACTCAAAATCAACCTTTGCTTTTGTTAAACCACGATGTCCTTGATATATTTGCATACTTGACACTCCTGCAAAACCCATGACAAGAGGTAAATTAATGTGTACCTATTTAAGCACCTCCATGAACTTTTTGAAACACGCTTCCTCCTTGTGTTTCTTTAATCTTTGAGACGGGGGTGTGGTCTTTCTGCAGTTCGGCTTCCTTCTTCTTCCCCCTCACATCATTGTGTTCCCTCTCCTTCTCCACCTTTTTCATTCTTGAGGTGGTCTTTTAAGTTCCACCTCCTTGAGTTGTAAACCACTCCTTGTAGTCCCGCGCATTCACTTGCTTGGGATTTGGGTCGAGTGTCACTCGGTAGTCCTCCTCTCGGCCAGTGTTTTGAGCTCCGGCTAGTTGCCCAAGCGGTACTCCGAGCGCCTTTGTAGCTAGCGGATTGTTCTTTATATCGGGCGCGATTTCATGATCGACCTGCCAATTGAGCTTGATTAGGTATCATTGTTTTGAACATTTCCTCAATCTTTGGGTGATGGTGGTGGAGGAGGTGCATTATTTATACGTATTGAGGCCCGATATTTCTGCGCCCTCCAGTGATTTCTCTGCGCCCCACGACTCGAACTTGCCCTTGATGGTACATTACTACGGGGAGAAATTAGGATGACTCCTCCAATTAGAGTTTTAGTTGTTGCCATGATTGGTGATTATTTCTCTGTACATTACCAACAAAGTTCAACGAATCGGGATTTGCACCACAACACCGGTAGTGTTCATTACTACCGCACAACTACACCAAATCTCTTACTACATTCTTTGGGGCTTGAAGCGATTCAAGCTCATATTGCTAAAGTGGGTGTTGAGTTGATTCTTTAATGCAGTTATACGTAACGGCGATAGGCATGGAAACCATCCACTTCAAGACTCCCTCACAGCTTTCCTTGTTCCTCCTATAGAAGAGTCCGCATTCCACTTGGATTTCCACTGCTTGAAATATGGTTTAACAAAGTATCTTGCTCCTAATAAGTCTTTTCTAATGCTTGTCCCAGTCTGTGAGTCTAGCAAAATTTTTTGTGTGGGGTTCCAAACCTTTGTATGAAGGTATGCACCGGCGCATGCATTGGATTGGTGATGATGAGGAGACCGATCACGTAACATGGATTTGAATCTTTCCCAAGCAATCTGATTCTCCCCTCTCTTTATTTAAAACATAGAATCGACTTCTAATTCTTGTTGTTTTGCCGGATGGAAAAGCAGTATCAAAATTTTCTTGCAAAGATCATCCCAAGTGGTGATGGAATTAGGTGGATCGGCTTTCAACCACCTCTTGCTTCTCCCAAAAGTGAAAATGGGAAAAATGTAAACCTTACGTAATCGGATGACACTCCGGCGGATGTAAGTGTCACTTATCTCCAAAAGTTTTGGAGATGTTGTTGTGGATCCTCTTGAGGGATGCGGTGAATTACTTGGTGTGCGACAATTTGCACCACATGTGCATTCGGCTCAAACCTCCCTCCTGGCTCAAGTTTGCGAATATTTGTGTAACATTGTTAGCATGTGGGATTGCCACTTAGCGACGGCCTATTGCCATTTCTCGGGCACTAACACTTTCGCACTTACAAGTGGTGGATTATGTAGTTTGCTCGAATTGCTTGTTTGAGCAAGCTGCAGCTTTTTCTCTAGAGCTACTCTCCTTTGACGATGGAATTGTCTTTCGGCTCTAGTATGAATCCACCGGCTTTCCTTGTCTCTCTTGCCGAGTTTTCAAAAAATTTCAATATCTGCAAGAGAGGCTAAGATCAAGTTGTCGACACTAATATAGAAATCGTAAACTAGCACTTAAGAAAACAATTTTAATTCTTGGGTTAACGACAACGGCGCCAAAACTTGTTCGGATCATTTCGCAACTACACGCAAGTGCACGTGGTCAAACAAGTAGTAAAATGGCTAAAATAAGCCAAGTATCGATCACGAGGGTGAACCAAGGTAATAGTAATTAAGTGTTAATGCACTCTAACTCTAAAAATGAAGAAAACAATTTAAAGAAGATTTTGAGAGTTGGTTTTTCCCAATTTATACTAATCTAAAACAAAAATTACAAAGTGATCGAACTATAGTAATGAGCAAGGCGAGGCTAAAACGAACATGCGGGGAGAAGTAATTTTATGTCGATAAAATTAGGTTAATCTTTCCTTTAGTTGCTAGTCAAGAATTATTTCCTATGAATAGAAACTTTAGAGTATTCTACCCAACTTAAGAATCATGAACCTTCAACCTACATTTAAAATTGATTAAAAAGAAATTCAAGTTCTAGCCATACAAAATCGATTTCGTAATTGACTAATACGACTTTCAGATATATTTCTATTTTGAAGGTAAATCAATTCTCAATTTTCCCAAACTAAGAAAAGATAATATCCCTACCAATTCACAACTTTCAATTTCTTTCTCTTTCGAGATGAAGCGTGAATTTCAGATACATTAACATTGGCCACACATTAATGCAGTAAGAACAAGAATTGATAGAACAACCATGGAAGAAAAGATGAAAAATCAAAATGATCAACAATTACATTCCACTACAAATGTTCTTAACCTCGGCAAGAAGTGAATTTAGCCACTCATTTGTGGATTAAACATCATCAAATGAGTATAAATCATACAAACAATTGAAGTAAAGGAGAAAGAGATAGAGAAGAACCTAAGATTTTCGTCCCTCAGCTGCACTTGTGGCTTACGTCCTTGCTCAACTAAATTAGAATAATTAAAAATGAACCTAGTGTGCTATTTATACTAGTGGAATTTTTCCAGGAATAACACGCAACGTGCCACGGAGTGCATCGCGGTGCCTTTGCCTCAGGTGACACGGAGCTAACTCGAGCCTGCGGAATGCGGTCCTCGGCATTTAATCCTCGGCGTGCCCACGACATGCAACGTGGGAGAAGCGGCCCAGCGTGCCACGGCGCCCGATGCGAACCCTGCCAGGTGATGTTCCGGGTAATTATGCCCAACGTGCCACGGAGGCAGCGCGGACCTACCTTGGAACTTTGCCAAATTAACTGTCAGGGGCGAGAATGCCTCATGAAGGTAGCGTGACACGGCTCTATTGCGGAGCCCCTTTAGCTGCTACTTTTCATTGACCTTTTCCATTTAACAAGCCAGGGTCCTTTCCAGATTTCCACCAACATGCATCTTATCTTCCTAAAATTACATTTTTCTGCAAAACAACACACTAATCATATTTAGTTGGTATAAATTCACATTTTAACTATAAATCACATGAGAATGTGCAAATAACGATGGATAAACAAGATGAAATGATTCATTTGAGTATCACTTGGGCATATAATTACGCCAAGATCGATAAGTGCATTGGATGCAAATTAAAGGTCACAAGGAACCTCTAGCATGAAGTTGAGAATTCGAGCCTTCTTACGGAATTGGATTTTCGTATTGGTTCGTATGATCAACTTCAACCCGTCGAAGCTCCCATATTACAAAATATTTTTGGGTGATTCAACACATCAAATTAAAGCCCTTTGAGTCTTCTTTCCGGTGCATCTAAGCGTCACGCCCAAGAAATTGGCACTTGATTCATGATTAATTGAAATGAGCTACATGACATTTATGCTTGTAACACTTAGACCATCCAGTTTTTGTCACGATCAGCCCAGGTAAAGCGGACCCACATAAGGTCTCAGATGTCATGCCCACCTTGGGAGGAATGGCCCGGCACACAGTGCCACTACTAATACACGGGCTCTTGGTTAGGCCAGGCCTAACCACTTAAATTCTTGGTAGCTCTAACTACGGATTCAAGAAAACGATGGGCTATATAGCAGTACATGTATCTGACCTCATTGTAGGCCTATAGCCATACGTAAGCAAACAATAGCTACCCGGAACAACCCGAGCTATTAGGAACCTATGCGGACGACAAGGCCACTATCTTTGTCTAGTTATTCTAAATCGAGAAAACAAGTGTTAGCGCTACGTATTAGGAAGGTCACCACTACCAAGCGAATAAGGCCCACATGGCCATCATCGTAAACTAAAACATACACACGGCCTCACACGGCCAAATTCTGTTAACCACGGGGAATGTACAATCTTCAAGCCTCACAAGAATGCGTAAGATGGAGGTGGGATGGGGCCCAGGCCTACCCCTCTTGTACAACAAAGAAAAAGGAGTAAACCTTTAGGCGTCTAGCTCAGGATGGCTAGGTTGATGACTCGTGTCTTCCCGGATGGAATCACGAAGGATCGGCTTCTGGAGTCATGAGTACTGCGAGGCAAGTAATGCGAGCGCCCCAAATGGGTGTGATACGTGGTCTGCGAGTATGCAAAGACAGTAGAAAAACGGGGGAAAATAAGCGAAGACAAACAATATAATTGATAGAGCGAAATAGAAAGAAATAGGCATGGCGGGCGAAGTATGAGTTTAAGAATGTCCTCAAACACTTAAAGGAGTAGGAGTCGTACACAGTAACGTGGCATTCTACTATCTGTCTACTCATAACTAACATAACATGGTGTAATATAGCATAACATAACATAACATAGCACACACATAGACCTTACGAAACCCCCATAAGCTAGGGAGGTACAACCAACACGCAATCTATACCCTACCACAGTCATCCCATCTCCCATAGTAACTATAAGCATCCTGCTTAGGTCCTTGGGTATGCACTTGGGCCGGGTTGGTGACTATAAGCGTACCTAAGTCAGGAGGACTCTGAGATCAACACCACAGGCGTGGCTCGACGGGGGTGTAAAAAGCCGACCAAGGCAAAAATGGGGAAGTGGCATCCACGTCTTCGTCCCTAGAGACGGCCATGCCCTCCATAGACGTATCCTCTCCCTATAGCGGAAGAGTCGTGCAACTAATAACTACAGGGCGGTCATGAATGCTAGGTAATCCGGCCCAAAACAATACGGTCAAGTCTCAACTAGTAATACTAACTGCGTATACTACATGCTTAAACTAGTGATAATAATGTGTATGTATACAATACATCTTTGAAACTAATGATAGTAATGTGTATATATACAATACATGCTTAAGCGATAATGGTATATATATATATAATTTGTCTTGTCTTGAATGCGATACTAAATAAGATAAATATTTTTGAGAATCATGTTGTATACTAAGTTTCATGGTAAACATGACTTTACTATTTCTAACATGCTTTCTAAATTCATTTTAAGCTACCATTCTATTTACGAAACTACTTTACGGGAACTTATATTGCTTTACTAAGTGTCGACTGAACACGATATTAATGGACATACCTCACTAAATTACATCTTGGACATCTTTGTACTATTTAAGGAAACTTCCTACTAAAATTGATATCGTTCTAGTAAGTCTCATGCTATGCATAACATGATATTTCTAACATCATACTAAAGTCCATACCTAAACATAAATGCAAACCACGAAACATTCTATTGGCACTTGAACTATTTGACTATCTGCAGGAACTTCTAACTTGCCGAGGAAACGCTTTACATACCTTGTTCGTTAACTTTCTAGGTATGTGTAACTCGGTTATTTCGGCTATTTCTTCCAGCGCATTCATATTAATAGAAATTAGAGCTAAATTCATCGATATTACGGAAGAAAATACCTACTTTGAATATATATATATAGCCCAAACTTTGACTTATCAAAAGCATGTGACAACTCGTTATTTCTCGGAAGTCCGGAAGGGAGGAAATACTCACTTCCAGGGCTAGGGTATATTGACACTAATTTTGAGCAATTCCACTTACCTTAGCTCGGTAGGAAGACGATTTCTTGGCCGAATTTCACAGAAACTAACTTTCTGCGGGAATTCTCTTGTAACACATCGGTATCGGGGTTAGTGAGTTTGGAAATTGTGTGTTTGACGGTGTAATGGGATGAATTTTATATTGAAACCTACGTTCCTCTACGTTCTTTGTTCGTTTTTAGAAATTAAAAGTGTAGAAATGAATTTTAAAATGAAGTGGAGCTTTATATAGTTGGTCCTGGACACCCCACTTCGTGGCACGTTGGCCATCGCGAAGGGGCTTCCTTCGTGGCATGCGCCCGCCGCGGAGAATGCCCAGGCCTCCTCTGCGATGGTTCGATGAGGACTCGTACGGTCTTTCCCAGGAGCCTTTTTCTAGCATGTATGGCATTCCTAAAACTCTTAACCAACATGCGAGTAGACCATCTACATTTCAAGAATTTATGGGGTGTAACACAACAATATAGGGTAAGCAAGCTAAATGCAATCAACACAATGGTATGCTTAACCAAGCAACAATAAGGCGACGAGGCCACAAACTCATGCTCACTTGTCCACAAAGCCTCTAAAGAATTGGCCGGCGGAGTGGAACGGGCTCGACCTACCCATAAGCGCATCTCAAAACTCAAGCATATATAACTAAGCCCTAGCTCACCAGGAAAAAAGGAGCATACCAACACATCAGTAGATCTCACGAACTACTACTACATTCGGCAATCTCGGCCTTTAATTGCACACAGTGGCACGAATGCGAGTCCCCAAGCAAAGGACGTCGGTATAAATGAAATGTATTTGTATATAAAGAAAATTTGAAACTATAAAAGTGAGATAACAATCCTGTAATTGACTCGGCACATAATTATATAAAGGATAGATATAACACGGAACTCTACAACTTTGTAAGTGATAACAACTTACTATAACATAAGTGAACTCAAGATAATTGAACCAGGAATAAGGAATAGTAACAACTTTGGAATCCACGGAAATGAAACACGATAATAACTCTATAATGAGATGAAAAGGAAATGCATTTAAGAAATTCACAAGAAAAAAACTATAAGCACATGCTTGCTTGAGTGACCGGCCAACCATAAATTCATATATATATAATTCATCCGGCCCGGTGTACGATAACGCTCGAGACCACACTTCGATTGAAGTATGAAGCGTACGTTGTCAATAAAAATTTAAAAAAGGTTGGGGCGAACCCATAGGGAATATGGTTAAGATCTATATTACGGTAGATAGATGAAGCGTTATGGTAATTACTACAATGGAAATTCTAATAAAAAGCAATAATAGAAATAAACAACGAGAAGATTATGTTTGTGAATCCATAATTAAATGATAAGCTAGGGTTTGTAGGCTCCCCATGGGTTCATAATGACTTTGGGTATACACTCGTGATCTTTACAGCCTTACTTACAGGCCCGATAACTTAGGTTCGGTCAAGCGATCGACCAATCCCTATGGATGACTATCCTCAATTGATACGACCAAGTATCATGAGTTTTGCAAACTAATGTTATCACTAAGTTCGAGATATAACTAGCTGCGACCACAACTCATGTTAATACAATGATCATCAAGATCAAAGGGATTACACGTTATGTCTCTTTTCCTAAGTCTCTACCTCTTCGACCTTGAAAATAATTCGAGGCACTTCCTAACGTTGTGCACTACTAAGAATCATTAAAGATGAAGAGAATACAATATAAGTGTCACGCCCGCCTGGGGTATGACTTGCACCTGGTGCCGCGGGACACAGGCGCTGAAGCTGGCAGGCCTAAGCGCCACGGTGCCTGGGCGCTCTAACTGCGGATTCAAGAAAACGAAGGGCTAAATATAATTTTTGTAAATACAACCTCACAGCCAACTAGGCTTATAGCCACCTTTTAAATAAAGAATAGCTAACGAACAACGGTAGTATGAAGGAACCTATGAGACCAACAAGGCCACCATGGTATCTAGTTATCTCTAAATCGAAAACATGTGCTAAGCGCTACGTATTAGACAAGGTCACCACTATAGCGAGTATGGCCCCACACGACCATCATAACAAGATAAAACATACACACGGCCTCACACGACCTGTATAACTAACCATAGGGTATAAACAATGCGCAAGCCTCTAAGAATACGATAATATGGTTGGGGAAAGGGCCCCGGCCTACCCACATTTGTATAACAAAATAAAAAAGGGATAAACCTCTAGCTATCAACTCAGGATGATGAGTGTGACTCTGTATCTTGTTTGCCGGAATCACACGAGGGGTCGGCTCTCGTCTGTAGTTACACAACGGAAAGTAATGCGGCACCCCAAATGGGCGTCGGTACCGTACTTGAGTATGTAAAAGCAACACTTGAAAAATATTTGAAAACAACAATACAGCGATGGGCCAGAAATAGAAAGAAATAGTGGCCGGCGAATATATGAATCTAGGCTTTGTGCTCAACTATCTTTGGAAGAATCTAGTCATACACAGAAATGTAATGCTTCTTTGTCGATCTACTCGTATCTAGTGTAAGATGGCATAACATAACATAACATAACCTAACATAGCATAACACACACAAACCATGCAGGAGCCCCATAAGCTGGTACAATCATCACGCAATCTATACCCCTACCGGTCATCCATCTCCTATAATAACTATAAGTATCACGCCGATCCCTGGTATGCACTTGGGCTCGTTGAGCCACGACTAAAAATGTACCTGAGTTTGGAGGACTCTTGAATCAACACCGGGGCGTACGCTCGACGGGGTGTATAAAAAACGACCAGGAAAAATATAGAGCAGAGCGTCCCTATCTTCATCCCCTAGGGACGACATGCCCTCCATAGAGCGACGTATCCTCGCCTACGGCGGACAGTCGATACAACTATTAACCACAGGGCGGTCATGAATGCTAGGTAATTCAACCCAAAAGCGATACGAGTCGAGGTCTCAACTAGTAATACCTTTCATTATACCACATGCTTTGAGCCCAGTGATAATAATATGTATGTATATACAACATCTTAAGAAACTAATGCTAGTAAATATGTATGTATTTGATACATGCTTGGCCCGATAATGGTACATATATATGATCTTCTATCATGTTGTCTTGAGTCTAATCTTTTGAACAAGATATAATTCTTTCTGCTTTGAGAATCATCTTTGTATAACTAGGTTCATAGTAAACATGATTTACTATTTTCTAACATGCTTTCTAAACTTCATTTGAAGCTATTCTATTTAAATACCTTCTTGGATCTTGTATTGTTTTACTAAGTTTCGGCCCGAACACGATAATATCCTAACATACTTTACTAAATCACATGTTGGGCATGCGTCTTGTTTTGTCACGTTGACGTCGCCGCATCGGCGCGTCAGCAAGCGTACGGGTCGTGCGAGTAATATAGTGGCTCTTTTTAAGCCAAGACTCTTCGAACCCACGAGGGGACTGGACCCATTCCTCTAACTATCCGTTTCTAGTGTGATCTTAAATACCACAAATGTTGGTTATAGACATTTTCAATGGAGATTAATTAAGTCTAGTTTTGGTCAACGAAATATTCTTAAATATCTCTAGGAGCAACATAGAGTTAAAACCAAATATGTGATCTTAAATACCTAAAATGTTGGTTATAGACATTTTCGATGGAGATTAATTAAGTCTAGTTTTGGTCAACAAAATATTCTGAAATTTCTCTAGGAGTAACATAGAGTTAAAACCAGATAATCATGCGATACTACGATTTGCAATGGGTTAAGCATGGAACTATCAATTTTCATTTCACATAATTAGAATTTCATGTTCATGGTCTTTCGAGCCTCTAAACACTGCAATCTAGCCTCACTGCATCATTGTGAGAGAGGACGCTAATTTCTAGTTCGCGAGCAATCAATTATGTTGTGGTTTACGGGGAAATGATTTGGGACTTTCGTGCGTCTAACCATTTAACTCAACTTAGCCTCACAACTACTTTTTCGAGTGGTGATGTGATATCCCATGTTGGTCTTTAATAACCCCCGTTTGTCAACCATATATTTCTATCCTGAACACAAGATTATATCGCGAGATACAAACATGCTCCTCACATTCTCA
>JACEIK010003391.1:126560-148497 GCA_018107945.1 Datura stramonium | reverse complement strand
AGAGAACTCAAGCAAAAGGAACCCAATTAGTTAAAGAACATCAGACTCCATCTTTTTTCAAGGTTATTTACACATATTAGTAATAATTTGGCTATCTAGTAAATTCCGATTTGATTGACATCCCATCTACACCATACCTCTAGCCTTTGCTCATTATTGTTTATTAATTTTTGTTATCTTGCTCTCTTAATTTGATGATCTTAGAACTCACAATGTTTTTGCCTTCACTTCCCCAAAATTTACATTTACGTTTTCATTTCTTGGATGGAAATTAATTCAATTCACTAAAGGACTCTTGTGCAAATCATTCTCTAGTCCTTGTGGGATTTGACCCCGACACTTGTCGGGTTATTTGTTTTCATGCAAAATCACTTAAATTCTCTTTAAATGAGGAGTGTAGTTTGAGCGATATCAAAAATGGCGCCGTTGCCGGGGACTAGCGCTTGATATCCTTGAGTTGTTTGTTAATTTGAATTGATCTTGCATCTTAAGGAGTTTAACATTGTTGTTGCTGTTGGTCATCTAGGTTGGTTTCATATGAGCCAACACTCCCAAGCAGGAGATAGCTTGATGGAAGTAAATATGGAACATGAAGAGGATAATCCCGTTATGCTTGAGATGGCAGGTGCCATTCGCCTACCAACTACGGTGGGAAATGCTGTGTTTCATGTCACTAGTACAATGTTGCACCTGTTGCAAATGAAATGGCTCTTCGGGTGTATATAAGTGAGGATGCAAATCACTATTTGAGGAACTTCCTAGATATTTTTCAACCTTTAACATAACAAACATAAGACAAGATTCTATCAGGTTGAGGCTCTTTCCATTTTCCTTAACGGTAGAAGCAACTATGTGGTTGGAGGAGTTACCTCCGGGATGCATCACCTCGTGGTAAAAGTTGACAGAAGCATTTTTAGATCACTTTTTCCCTCCCTCAAAGATGTTAAAGCTGAGGTATGATACTACAAACTTTAAGCAAGAGCTGGGTGAGCCTTTGCATGAAGCATGGATGAGATTCAAGAAGAAAGTGTCTCTTTGCCCTAACCATGGTCTTCTCGATGGAGTGCTTCTTCAAAGCTTTTATTGAGCCCTAGACTCTATCAATAAATCGTTGCCAATAATCTAGCTGGGGGATCAATCATGGACTTGTCACGGCCCAAATAGATAGACCGTGTAGGCACCTACATTGATTCTAATCGATAGGAGAACCCTAACAACATTTTCATCAATTAGACAAGACAATAATTTATAACATTCACATTAACTGCTAGAATGACCAGAAAAAGTAACATTACAAGATTTCTCTAACATGACTCTCCCAAGATCTAGTCTAGATAGGTACAAGAGCTCTATTTGAATACTTGACAATTAAAATGACCTAGCTTCGTTCGGAAGAGGAACACTGAAGCTGGTGCTAATTACTCCACATCAATCAAGGAACTTTAACTTGCCACATCCTACACCCAAAAGAAAAAGGTGTAGCAAGGTAGTATTAGTACACCACAAATACTGGTAGGCATCATTGACCGACTAGAGTTAGTTAACACAATAGTATAAAAATCAATATACAATCAATATTACTAAATTCAGCAATTACTTCACTTATGTAACATCCCACTAAGTTTAATCACTACGGTATCGTTTATTATGCCTCATCAAGGTTCACACAATTATCCCACGCTTTTAGTCGTTAATTAGCCTATCAGTCTGCCTCTCTCTATCTCTGTTGCAGTGAAAGCTCAGGCCGCTATAGGGGTCCCGTTGCTGCGGTGATGTGTCCGCTGCAGCGCTATCCCATCCAGCCAGTAACTAATTCCTCTTAGTCCAACTCTGTTTTATTTCATCATATAACATTATAGAACTACCACTCCTCTTACCCTTGTAACATGAATAACTAAGTCCGTTTCTACCATTTATTAACCTCTTAGTTATCTATAGAATTTTTCCATTATCCTTAGAAGTACCTCAAATAATAATGTCTATTTCCTATCACACGGTACTGCGCTATCTTTCATTCAATTCATCATGCTACCATCCATTATCCAGAAAATCAATTTAAAACAAAACCATCAAACACAATTACGAATTAACTATCTGAAGTTCACACAGAGATCATCAAGAACAATATGAGGGCATCAATTTCCCCAACAGTAAAGTACATGCACATACCTTACCTCATACCATTAAATGTCATAAGATGCCATACCTGAACTGAATAACCCCATACGGTATTCCACACCTGTTCCTTACCTCAGAACTCGATTCATGTCGATATATCCTGTATCACACTAGTATATCAATTATCTTTCTGTATCTGTAGCCGTATGTATATCAACCATACCCGCATAATCTCTGTCTCACAATCATACCATTGGTGATATGCTGGGCACACGCCTCCGTCACATCACTATACACATATGCCATAGGGTCTTATGCTTGCCCTTCTACTCATGACCTGTAGGGGACTCTAGAAATCCATGTACTATACACCCAGCCATATGAACATTCATCATACCTGTCTGTGTACGCACTCGTACATCCAACCGCATGGTCTTTTAGCCATACCAGTCTGTGTACTCTCTCATACCGCTCACTCGGATGCTCACCTCGGGCACGAGCCACTCGTGTATCCAATCCTTATTCGAAATTTGATTGTAGTAACCTGTTCATCTGAGTCCCTTAACTTTTTCCATAGGCCTCTCATTTACCATCATATTGGTAACTTTACTTTCGTATTATTCGTGATCTCCGTCACACATTCACTTAGTGCCAATTCGCTCCTCTATCACGGGACGCATAATGCATCACAACATGTAACAGATCATCACACGACAAGAATTACATAGTCACACAACAATTACAATAACATAAAATTAAATCAACCTCGTGTATGTACAATAATAATCATATTTAATTCAGCAAGTTCGACTTGGCCCGCTCACTGGTTTGGGTTCCTATGCAGCGACATCACTACACTGGAAGCAATCTCGCTATAGCAATATGCTACCCGCTGCAGCAGTACTGCTAGCAGTACTACGACCAGTCTTTATTCTAGTTTCTCCCACGTCTTGGTTTCTTTCTACCCACTATAATGAAATAATGTTATAACAAGCTTACATCAATAATTATCTTACCACAGTGTCACCATTAATGCGGACGACAATCATCAATTCGAAAAATACAACACCCACCACAACACATTGTGTAAGGGATTTCTATCCTATGTCACTCGCTTCATCTCATGCTCAAACATAGTTATAACTTATTAATCAGTCCGTTAATCGCCGACTCGTTAAGTCGGCCGTTGGGTGAATGTTGNCAAACATAGTTATAACTTATTAATCAGTCCGTTAATCGCATTCTCTACACAGAGTCTATGTGATTTTACATGTCAAAGGTTTCAATTCCAAAAAGGAAGAAGTCTATATTTTTACCCGGGAATATTCTGTCAACGACACCCGAAAGTTAATCTCCTCAATAATGTTTGACTCAAAGCATAACCTAGAACAAGTACCCATTTATCGGTTGAAATGTCTCCCCTAGGGTTTTACCTTATTATGAGTTTTCATCACCTCTCTTCTAATACACTCGTTCTTAGATTTTCATTGATTTCGATTAATAGACTACAACACGATTAAAATACATTCCTACTCATTGGAAGAATATCAATCATATGCACGTATATGCTTAGCTAACTAAAGTCTAACGCAAAAGTGAGTAAATCATTGTCTACCTGGGCACCAAGCTATCGTCCCTATCGTCTTTGTCTGTGGATATCCGATTCTTGATTTCCTCACGAGAGTTCTAGCCATGGATGTCAATTTCCACCTTGGATCCTCTTGTTTTTCCTCCAAAAAGTCTATTTTTTATTTTTAGACATTTTAATAAGTCCTCTTCAAGGACTAGGTTTTTAATATCCAAATCAGAACGGAATTGTGGATTTCTAGTCCGCGTCATCTGCTACAGCAGACACCCTTCTAGCTGCAGCGGTTTCATTGTGGCAAAAACCATCCCACCACGACGGACACTCACTTGGGTCCGCTAGATATCGACTACGCCCATTTGAATTTATTCCCGTGTGCCCTTCGTTTGTCAGGGATTTATTGCGAATTTCTAAAAATTTTAATTCGTCCAATTTTTATGGGGTTGGAATACTATAATGGTCGGGTGGGTCATTACATCAGATACCAATTGATAATCTGTTCGTCCTCGAATGGCGCTACGATTTTGAGGTGGGGTTAAATAACTATCTTAAATTTTCTCTTACTCCTAGTCAGTGTCGGGACTCGTTCAACTCCTGTGTTTCAAAATTCGGAATGTTTATTTTCAGAACTCTTTTATTATTTTTATGTCTATCCAATAATTTCATCAGGGTCATAATTATTCATCTAGGTTTTAACCTGGACCCGAATGTAAATTCACGTCGTTACCCTTTCTTTGGTGTTAAGAATATTCTCCTTTCTATTTGAATGTCCTAGGTATCACTAATTTGTTGGATGAATCGAACTGATCATTTTTTAAGTGGCGGCATTCGACTGCAGAATCCAACGGTCACTATTTTTGACTGTCCACTACAACGAGTGGTTTTTCTGCTACAGCGGTCCCACCGCAATAGAAATATGGTCTACTGCAGCTGACGACGGGGTCAGTTAAAGGTAGTAAAGAGGGTTTTCATGTTCATTTTCTAACTTTTCCATTTCGATATGCACAAATCCTCTTGACTCCCTCGGCGATTTTTCTCGACTTCTTAGGTAATTTTCACTCTCATGACTTCTTTACTTCATTTACTAGTGAATGATGGATGTGTATTGCCTGTTGCTCTTGATTTTGGGTAGTTATAGGGTAATATGTAGGCCTCCTCATTTTGAATTTCTGGCTAGATTTTTGTAGCATGCTAGTTGTATTTACGTCCTCATGTGTCCCTACTGTTCTCTGCATGATCCTAGTCATTTTCATGGAGTTTTAAGGCCGAAAATGAGGTGGTTGGGATGGGTGGTGGTCTCAACTTTTTTGAGCCCTTTGGGCTTGAATTTGTGCCCTATTGGGGCGGGTAATAGTGCTCGAACTTGGGAAAGTATCCTCCTTGACCGATCTGTTGTTAATTTGGAGAAATACGGAGGTCGAATTTTCAACCTCCATTGATGGGGTCTAAAGGTCTGGGGAAGATGATGTCTGCTGCAGCGGTTCCATCCCAGCAGTCTCTGTTCTGATGAAGGGAACCCGCTACAACGGACGTATGACCACTGCAGTGGTCTAACTAGACAGTACCCTCCCTTCAATTTCAGTCCTTGCTTTTCTTTTCTTCTCATCCCACATTGTTCCCTTCTAATCTTCTTCATTTATTTCAGGTTTATTACCATGGCCTCTTCTAGTAGCAGTCTCCGCACCAGCGTGTACATCCCGTTCGTCAATGATTAGTTTCAATTTAGACACAATGAATAGGCTAAGAAGGACTTGCTGCATGAGAGGGGCTTCGTGATGCAGGAGGTGGAGGAGAAGGCTCCGGAGTTCTATGCCCTCCTTCAGGAGATGGGTTGGGGCCTATTGGTAAAGGACTTGGGCAAGACAAATAAGACCTGGGTGGGGGAGTTTTACGCCAACCTCTCTACCGTATCTTGGAGTCGGGATCAACTGGTGGCCTACATCTGGGGCAGGCAGATCATCTTGACCACTGCTACTATTATGATGCTTTGGGTCTGCCCAACCTGCCAGAGTTTGAGCTCAAGGCTAGGGATCTACCCGGGAATGGCCAATGGTTGGTGAACACCCTAGTGGTGGAGGAGCATAGGGCTACGACGAACTGGGGGATCACTCGAACGGGGATCCAGAGTACTCACTTCACCATAGAGGCCATGAGGTGGCTCCATTTAGTGCCCTGGAGGATCCGTCCATCTTCCAATGTCACAGACGTGAATTATCATCGGGCGTTGGTGGTGGCCATGATTTTGAGCAGGGTGAGGGTCAATGTGGGGCCCAAATCATCGAGGAGTGGAGGTACTTCCACACAAAGACCATTATTGGCTTGCCATTTCCTTCTCTCGTTACCCAACTGTGTAAGTGGGTCAGGGTGCACCAGGAGTCTCGAGATGTTATTGTGGACTGTGACAGGCCTTTTGATCCCTTGAAGGTGAAGGGGGCTCCAAGGAGGGGTAGGAAGAAAAGGAAGTCTTCCTTTGTTGAGGAAGGGGATGGTGGAGCTAACACCTTTAGGCCCCTGGGGCCATTAGAGTGGATAGAGATGGAGATGGTTGCCATGGGGGAGCTCTTAGGAGGGTTACCTAGACCTCCTCCCTCTAGTCGACCTTCCACCAGTAGGCCCTCCACCAGTGCAGTAGCTGCGGATACCGGAGAGATGCAGGGGGCGATTGCCTCCTTAGCTCAGGACCACTGATGTGCCTTGAGTTTATGGAACTTTCGACACTTATAATTTAGAAAATATACTAATTCCATGTATGTTTATATATATATAATGTGTTTTTGTTGAGTGTTGCAGAAAAATAGGTTCGGACAGTAAAATGGGCATAATAAGGCTAAAATGGGCTAAGTGTAGACTGCCAGCAAGGTAATGAGTCGTTGTGTCACTGGACGACTCGTTCCTTGGGCCGTTAGGAGAAGAAGAGTTTGAAGGCACCATACTCAGGCTAGAAACAGTGATGACCATGAGTTAGTATCACGACTCGTCCTATCTGGCAATGAGTCGTTAGGTAAGGACTGGGAGTTGAAATTAATCAAAAGACTTGTGAGTCATAACAAAAGAACTAATGAGTCGTCATATGAATTCACAACTCATTGGGAGCACTCGTCAGGAAAAGTTTTGAAGTTAAGCATCAAGGGATAAATGTCAGGACGAAAAGGAGCAACGAGTCGTCATGAGACTCAACGACTTGTTGTGAACAGGTAGGAGCATTCGTCCCCAACACTGAAAGTTTCAGAGCTCAGAAGTAACGAGGGACCTAACGATTCGTTCAGTCACTTAATGAGTCATTAGGTGACCCGTTTTCCAGAAGAAGCTGTATGCTGAGCATGAGTAGTCATTGCTTTCCACGACTCGTTCGGATACCTAACGAGTCGTTACCACTATTGTTGCCACTGCCGACCTGCATTCCTTTTTAATTTAGGAAAGCATTTTTCTAAAGCTATAAATATTTTATGTAGGTTTATTCTTACACTTTATGCATTATTTACGACTTTTTACCATATTGCTCGTAGTTGTTGATTTAAGGTTCAAGAAACAAGTTTCATAATTTTGTTCTTGAATTCGGTGATTCAAATGACTTTGGAATATTAATCTTAGATTCTTGTTGATTTATTCAAGACGTATTGTTTCTTCTACAAATTATTGTAAGTTGCAATTATGATTTCTTCTCTAATTTCTAATTGTAATATTTCAAGCATGTGTAGCTAAACCCACAACTAGGATTGTGGGAACCATAATAAATTAACACAAACAAGAATACTTAGTGAATCTTGAATGGGGTTTATGCATGTATTGTTTTCCCCTTCGTTTTAATTATTTCTTAACGGTTGCAAACGTTAGAATTTGCCTTCTTATTACTCACCGGATCAAGGGGAGTAATGAATGGGAAAAGGGATTAACAACGGATATTTGAGGCTATCAATCCTTATCTAATAGATTGACCTTGTCTTGGAATAGCTAATCCGATATCAAGGGTAAGGGTAAATCAAATATACATCCGCATACGGATCAAGTTGCGTGGTGATAATCATCAAAGTAGGGGATCAACCATTTAGGTGAAGTTAACTTACCGATATTGCATGTTAGACACTGGAATAGATCACTAGTATAAAATGCCTTGTGGTTATGAAATCATGGGAAACACAATCTTAGTCAACTCACTCTTTGAATTTAATAAATTTTAAATCAAGGATCTGCTCATTACTCTCTACTATTTTCTATTATTTCTTGCTACAACTTCCCCCCATAGGAAATAAGTAAGCTAATAGTAGTAGCTAAACGCATTAAGTAATGTCATCTCCATATTCCTCGTGGGATTCGACCCCAACCCTAGTTGGGTTCTATATTTGAACATCGATCGCTTTATATCTCATTACGAGATGTAATTTGGGTGACATCAAATTTTGGCGGTGTTGCTGGGGAATACGACTTAGACTTTTGTTAATTGTGTTTTCTTTGCTATTGGTCCTTATTTTCTTTTTATTTTTCTTTGTTGTTTTTTCTTATTTATAGGTCTTAGGTTCATATATGCCCAGTTATAGGAGCTGAGGAAAATCCCTGATTCCAATTGATCACGAACTTGAGAAAACACTACGAAATTTAAGGAACATGGCGAACGCTCATAGGCAAGAAATAGTGGAAGAAGCAATAGCCAGAATGTTGGCTGAGGAACAAGCTCGAGCAAGAGATATAGAGGCAGCGAGGCTTGCTAAAGAGCAATGCCAAACTGTTGAAGCTGAGCGAGATAGAAGGAACAGAGGTCCAGACCAGCATAGGCACCGGTACTTTGATGATGACAATGATGCTGATATTGATAAGGCTGGTGCCACTAGAGCTATTGTCCCTCCCCTTTTGCCTGCTGAGGCAATGTTTGATATTACCAATGCGATGATCCAATTGCTCAACATGAATGGGATATTAGTGGGTCATGCTACTAATGATGCACATATAGATTTTGTGGGTATTTTCAAAGCATACAAACAATCGGGGGTGAGTCAGGATGCGATAAGACTGAGGTTATTTCCCTTTTCTATAGGGAGTGAGGCAACGTTGTGGTTGGCTGAACTGCCAAATGATTCTATCACTACTTAGAGGGATCTTAAAAGATCTTTTCTTGAGAGATTCTTTCCACCTTCCAGAGCATTGCAGCTAAAAGATGAAATTTATAACTTCAGGCAGTTGAATTCTGAAGCACTTCACAATATGTGGTTGCGATTCAACAAGAAGCTGAAAAAGGTGCCCGACCACAGGATCCCAGATAATACACTCTTAGAGATATTCTATAGGTATCTGAATGCTAATACTAAGGCAGTGGCAGATATTGTTTTTGGAGGGACATTCATAAGTCTTACATATGCTGAGACTGCTGAGGTCCATGATAGGATCACCAAAACCAACCGCATGGCACACAAGAGAGTCAGAAGTCCCAACTGGTACTTATGCGGTGGGTATGTCTGCGAAGCAGAGAAGAAAGGATGAAGAGCGAGATCATGATATTGCTGAGATCAAAACCACAATGGGCCTTCTTGCTAAACATATTATGGGAGCCAGGACAGAAAAGGTGAAAGCAGTTGGTTCCCAGGGCAAGGCCTCGAGAAATGATGGAGGCGAGTCAGAGTCTAAGGAGGAAGCCTCTTATTTGAATGATCAAGGGGTGGGTTTCTGGACCAACAGACAAGGGTATAACCAAGACTCTTGTCGTCAAGGTCAGGGGAACGAAGGGCAAAACTATTATAGAGATAACAACTACAACCGGGGCCAATACAGGGACAAGAGTAGAGGCAGAGACATGGTGACTGGAAAAAGCGTGGGGAGTACAAAAATGATTGAAGCGGTCTCTATGTTCCTCAAAGAAACCATGAACCAGAGTCTAGCGGTTCAAGGGTGGAGAATATGTTTTCGAAAGTACTCAAGCAGATAGAGGCGATATATGGCCATTTTAAGGAACTTCGCGTTGATATTTCTGGTATGAACCAAAAAGTGGAATCATATGTCTTTTCCATTAAGCAGATTGAGTAGCAACTTGGTCAGATGTCTGTTGCTATGAACCAGAGACAAAAGGGCACGCTTTTTAGCAATATAGTTCAGAATACAAAAAATGACAGTCATTGCATGGCCGTCACTACTAGGAGTGGAAAGGCGAAAGTTGATCCTCCTATGCTGATTGTGACTGATGAGATAGTCGAGCCCTCAATGATTGATGATGATAGGGTGAAGGACTCCGAGGAACAGGTTTTGATTGATGATGCAGTTGAGAAGAAAACTCCTAGTAACGCAGAGGAGCATGGGTCTGAAAGAGGGAACAAGAAGGAGGTAACTCAAAAGATAACGCCCATCCCTAGACCTCCTCCTCCTTTCCCACAGAGGCGGAAGAAGAAGGTCGAAGATGGGAAGTATCACAAATTTATTTTAATGCTGAAACAATTATCTGTGAACATCCTATTAGTCGAGGCACTTGAGCAGATGCATGGCTATGCTAAATTTATGAAGGACCTTGTCACTAGAAAGAGGATCATGAGCTTCGAACCTGTTGATAATATGCACCACTGTAGTGCAATAGCATCTTGGTCTCTTGTGTAGAAGAAGGAAGACCCTGGAGCTTTCACCATACCGTGAACTGTTGGAGCCTTTAAATTTTCTAAGGTGTTATGTGATCTGGGTGCTAGTATAAATCTAATGCCTTTGGGAGTGTTTAGACAGTTGGGATTGGGAGACCCCAAATCGACTAAGATGCAGCTATTGATGGTAGATCGCACCGTGAAAAATTCGGTGGGGATTCTTTAAGATGTGCTGGTCAATATGGAGTCCTTTATATTTAGGCCGACTTTGTTGTTCTGTACTGTGAGGTTGATTTCGAGGTCCCCACTATCATGGGGCAACCATTCCTTACAACCGGGCGTGCTCTTGTAGACATGAAGACCGGACAACTGAAATTTCAGTTGAACAATGAAGAGGTCACATTTAATGTGTGCCGGTCCTTGAAACAGCCAAACGACATACGAGTGGTTTCAGTGATTGATGTTGTGGAGGCTAAGCTTCCAATCATGCCTATTGATGAGAGAGTGAGTATTAAGGACTTAGAAGTAGTGTTGATGAATGTTGATGCTGAAGAGATCAATGGGGTTGATGAGATCGTTAATGCACTTGCTGGTATGGGGTCGTACACTTATGCTTTGCAGAAGATTGATCTTGATCTAAAAAATCGTGTAACCCCACCGGGCAAGCCATCTATTGAGGAGCCTCCAGTATCTGAGCTCAAGGCACTCCCATCTCACTCACGATATGTATTTCTGGGGATCGAAAACACATTACCGGTCATAGTTGCAGCTGACTTGGTGGAATGGCAAGTGGAGGCTTTGGTATCCATTCTAAAGAGGTATAAAAAAGCCATTGGGTGGACCATAGCGGACATTATTGGGATCTCATTCGGTATTTGTGCATATAAGATCTAGCTTGAGCCAGATTGTATTCTGAGCATTGAGCATCAACGTAGGTTGAATCCGCCTATGCAAGAGGTGGTCAAGAAGGAAATTATTAAGTAGTTGGATGCAGGTGTGGTTTACCCTATTGCTGATAGCAAATGGGTGAGCCCAGTTCAGTGCGTACCAAAGAAAGGGAGGAATCACTGTGGTCCCGAATGGTAATAATGAGATCATTCCACTGAGACCAGTCACAAGTTGGAGAGTATGCATGGATTATCGGAAGCTAAACCACTGGATGCAGAAAGATCATTTTTCGATGCCATTCATGGATCAGATGCTAGACCGACTTGCAGGCAGAGGGTGGTACTGCTTTCTAGATGGATATTCGGGGTACAATCAGATCTCTATAGCCCCCGAAGACCAATATAAAATCACTTTCACCTGCCCCTATGGGATATTTTCTTTCAAGAGGATGCCGTTCGGGTTATGTAATGCGCCCGCCGCTTTTCAGCACTGCATGATGTCCATATTCTCTGACATGCTGGAGGATACCATTGAAGTCTTTATGGATGATTTTTCGGTGGTGGGTGACTCATTTGATGATTGTTTGGATCACTTGAGAAATGTTCTGCAAATGCGAAGAGACCAATTTGGTGCTTAATTGGGAAAAGTGCCATTTCATGGTCAAAGAGGGTATAGTGCTCGTCCATAGGATTTCTGGTAAGGGCATTGAAGTAGACAGAGCAAAGATCGATGTAATTGCTAGTCTACCACCTCCAATTTTGGTAAAGGGTGTTCGAAGCTTTTTGGGTCATGCAGGATTTTATCGGAGATTCATCAAGGATTTCTCAAAGATGACACATCCTTTTTGCAAGCTACTTGAGAAAGAGGTGAAGTTTGTGTTTGATGATGCATGTTTGAAGGTTTTTAAATGCCTAAATGAGAGATTGACTACTACTCCTATCATAGTGGACCTGACTGGTCCTTACCATTTGAAGTTATGTGCGATGCTAGCAGAGTAGCCCTGGGAGCTGTTTGGGGCCAAAGGTGTGAAAAGATTTTTCATCCAATTTATTATGCTAGCAAGGAGCTTAATTCAGCTTAGAATAATTACACCGTGACGGAACAAGAGTTGTTTGCTATGGTATTTACATTCAAGAAGTTTCTGGATCACTTGCTTGGAACTAAGGTGATAGTTCATACAGACCATGCAACTCTGTGATATTTGATGGAAAAGAAGGATGTCAAGCCATGGTTGATTCGATGGGTTCTGTTGCTGTAAGAGTTCGAGTTTGAGGTTAAGAACCGAAAGGGGACCGGAAACAGGTGGCAGATCACTTGTCGATATTAGAGGCAGATGCAGAACTTTGAGATGAGCTTGATAAAGATGACACATTCCCTGACGAGCAGGTTTTGGTTGCTTCTCAGGATCTCATCCCATGGTTTTTGGACTTCGCTAATTATCTAGTGAGTGATGTGGTGCCGGAAGATTTATCTTTTCACTATCAAAAGAAATTCATGTCTGATGTGCAGAAGTTTTTTTGGGATTAGCCTTACTTATTCCACATATGTGCTGATGGGGTAATTCGGAGATGTGTGCCCGAGGCTGAAATGTTGAGCGTATTGGAGGCTTGTCACTCATCCCCTGTTGGGGGTCATCACAGGGGGATTCGCACAGCTCACAAAATTTTGCAATATGGGTACTATGGGCCAACCATTCACCAAGATGCACATGATTTTGCAAAGGCATGTGATGCATGCCAAAGGCGAGGAGGTATATCAAGGAGGCACGAGCTCCCTCTTACTCCCATCCTTATCATTGAGCTGTTTGACGTTTGGGGAATTGACTTCATGGGACCGTTTGTTAGATCAAATGGGATGAAGTACATACTTGTAGCTGTGGACTATGTTTCTAAGTGGGTGGAGGCAATTTTGCTTCCAAACAATGAAGGTAAGAGTGTCACAACGTTCTTGAAGCGGAATATTTTCACTAGATTTGGGACTCCTAGAGCCATTATTAGTGATGGGGGTTCGCACTTCTGCAACTGGTTGTTTCGGACTTTGCTTTAGAAATATAGGGTGAAACACAGGGTGATAACACCTTATCATCCACAATCTAGTGGGTAAGTTGAAGTCTCCAATCGAGAGATAAAGACCATCTTAGCAAAGACTGTAAATGTTAACCGGATAGATTGGTCTAGGAAGCTGGATGATGCGTTATAGGCTTATTGGACCGCATTCAAGACCCCTATAGGTATGTCCCCTTATCAACTTGTGTATGGAAAACATGTCATCTTTCGGTCGAACTTGAGCGAGAAACTATGTGGGCACTCAAGAAGCTGAATCTGAATTGGAGCGATGCTGCGAACTTGAGGCTTGATTAGTTAATGAGCTAGATGAGTTTCGTTTGAAAGCCTATGAACGTTCAGAAATTTACAAAATGAGGATGAAGATACAGCATGACCGGAATATTGAGCAATGAGAGTTCAGCCCTAGTGATATGGTGTTGCTACTTAATTTTAGGCTCCGCTTGTTTCCTGGCAAGTTGAAGTCCAAATGGTTGGGACCATTTCAAGTGGTCCAAGTATTCTCCAATGGGGCAATTGAATTGGAAAATCATGAAGGCAAATGGTTCAAGGTGAATGGCCAATGGGTGAAAGCGTATCTGGGGAAGAGTGAAAAATTAAACTGGTAGACCTTTGGGCTCTGGGTGAAGTCTGAGTAACCCGGGGACTTGCGTCGTGCAGCGACGTTAAATCAGGCGCTGCATGGGAGGCAACCTATGGAGGTATCTTGGTGAAGTCTGAGTAATCAAGATACCCGCGTCGTGCCGCGATGTTAAATCAGGTACTTCTTGGGAGGCAACCCAAGTTGTAATTGTAATATCAGTATAGTGTTTCTCTGTGTTGATATGTTCAGGTGATTAGGATGAGAAATCTGAAGCTGGAACCAAAATTTTGAACCTTTAGATTCTGGTGCCAAAAAGAACAGGATGAGTCGTTACCTGACTGAACGACTCGTCAAGACCAGTCGTGACCACTGAAGAATAAAACAGTATAATCCTAAAAGTCAGTGACGAGTTTTCAAGTTACTCGTCCTTACATAACTGAATGACCACCAGAGTACAGGGCCAACGACTCACGACACGACTCGTTGGGTAAGACCACGAGTCGTTTCTTGAGTTGTTAGGTCCCATGTAAGTTTTCTCTATTTGAATAATGTAATGAATAGCTTGATGAGTGTTTCCCATAAGAAATTAATCGTTACGTGGGTCGTGGTGCATTCGAATAAAGTTAAATCCCCCGACTCGTCCCACGAACAAATTGGTTAAATTGAATGTTAAATCATATAAAACCCATGATTTTTTCTAATTTACCCACATTTCAAAAACCAAGCTCTGTCAAACAGTTTCCCTCTCCCCTAATCACTTCCCATCTCCAATCACACACACAAAACTACTCAAATTCGAACATTACCATCATTGCCCACACGATTGCAACCCATCACTGCTCAAATTCTGATCTTCTTTCCTTGAAATTGTGATTATTAAAATGTTTCATGTATAAATTTTGACCTACTCGTTCTTGTAAATGTGATCTGTTTGTAAATTAGGTCCCCAACATTAAAACCCTAAGTTTCCATGAATTCAATTGTCTAAAATGATGATCATTGAAATGTTAGAACTAAAATGTCCTATGATTGCTTGAATGAGTAATTTCCAGTTGAGTTTGAGTATCAGTTGGCTTGGGTTTCGTACACCTATTGAGTCGATGGGCATTACGATCTGTAAGTGCTTTGGCAATGAAGCTTTGATTGTTTTTCCCGCCCAACTCCCACCGAAATGAAAGTGTATAACATATGATATGAGTGAAGTCTGAGCAACCCATCAAAATTTGGATGTAAAACAGGGCTTAACTGGTTGTTCAGTGATGACGCCTCATGTAACGATTCGTGGGATTGCCTGACGAGTTGTTACATGATTCGTCACCACTGACACAGATCACTGATTAAAGAACTCTTAAGCACGATTCACATAACGAGTCGTGATATCACCTCACGACTCGTGATGTGCCTCGTTGATCTTGGGCATAATTACGTGCCAAAGTGCTATTTTATAACTTAATTAAGTCATGTTAATCAATTTAATTAATTACATTCTCATGTGATTTTGTATAATTTCGTGCATAAACTAACCAATTTGATTAGCTCTTTGTTTTGTAGGAAAAAATGTTAAAGATGGGCTAAATATGAAGATGCACGAGCAAGGAGGAGCTTTGGATTGATTTGGGATGATAATTGCACAAGATGGCATGAAAAACAGCCCTGCCACACAGCCCAGCATGCCAGGCCGGCTGACCTACGCGATAGGCGCCGTGTCACGGCCGTGTGAGGGAAAGTGAAGCAGTAGCAGCAGCGCGCGATGGCGCCGTGCCATGCTAAGGGCCCTATGCGATGGCTACTGTGCCACGCCAGGCGACGCGCAACAATGAAGCAAATGAGCTACCAAGAAGTCCAAACCAGTGGGCATCCGCGCTTGCTCCGTGGAACGAAGGTAAATTGGGGCGATGGGCAGCGTGCCATGGAGCAGTTTCATGCACAACCAAATTTTGCAAAACTCCACTTAGTATAAATTAAAACCTTAGCTTCTAAAATCATTTATCACGAAATAATTTTGGGAAACCGTAAAGGAGCGAAGGGAGAACGGAAGAACTCTACTTAGGGTTCCTTATTTTTCATTCTCTTTTAATTATTCTTGTAAGTACTCTACTTTAAACATGTTTTTGAGTATTTTTACGAACATGAGTAGTTAAAACCCTTCCTCTAGGGTTGAGGCTACATAAGATGATTGTAAATGCATGAATTCGTCCTTGGTTAAAAAAAAGTCCTGAGTGGGCAAAAATTTTGTTGATAACTTCCAGACCACGACTGACTTAATGACTCATTTCCACAAGCAATGACTCGTTAAGTCAAGTCATTAAATTTACTGGAAATAAAGGACATATTTGAACCTCCAGACCACGGAGGACTTCACGAGTCGTTGCTAGTAGTAACGAATCGTTGGGTCTCTCGTCCTATCTGTAGGCAACCATTGATTTAACGTCTTCACATACTCTAATCTTGGATACTAACGGTTATTCCACAGGTACAATGGCACCGAAAGAAACTCCCAAGAGGTTCTGGCCAAGAAACAGAGACGGGAGAAGGGCCAGCCCTTGACTCATAGACTAAGAGATGATCCATCATCCTCAGAAGAGTCGAGTGGCTCAGTGGAGGAGTATCAGATATCCGAGGAACAACTGGAGCGGCAATCAACCATTGCTAGAACTAAATTCCCTATTAACGCGATAGCCATGGTCACTTCTCCGACTCCACTTGCAAGGGACCCACCCAGCCTGGAGGAAGGAAATGCCGGGGTCTCAACCCCGAATGATCACGAGGGCAGTGCAGCTGCGACTATTGATGAGGATGACAATGAATTTCCTGCCCAATTGGAGAGCACTAATAATAAGGAGACTGAGACCTCACACACATCTACAGACCAGCCTCGGAGAATGGTAAGAAAGTGGTGTGTCCCAGGCATGAGGGCAATCTACAATAGGGATATTACCCCACTGACAAGGGCCACCTAAAGTGGAGCATTTATGAGGAGCCAAGGCTGGTCACTACAGGGTTCAAGGACCTTTCGGATATTCAGGAACTATTTGACAAATACCCGTTTGGGTGGTTGAGTGAGCCGTCCGGCAGTTACAGCCCACCATTGGTTAGAGAATTTTATGCAGCATATGTGTCCATCCTACAACAGCAGGCCTTGGGAAGTCGAGACTGGAGGAAACGTCCTGCACTAAACCGTGTCATGGTAAGGGAGACTCCAGTGGACATCTCTAAGTGGACCATCTCCTAATTGTTATATGGTCCAGAGTATGAGCCTCCGATAAACATAGTCAAGTTCTATCATCGACTGAGTGAGCTACAGAAAATCAAGACCAATAAGTTGAGCCACAAGGACAGAAAAAGACAGTATACATGGTTGGCTCAAATCATTGCCACTTGGTGTACATCAGTAGAATGGCTGAATGGCCAGAGGTACAAATTAAGAAGGCCACTCTAAACTTTCAGGCCAAACTGTGGTGGTCGTTAGTGCGACACAGGCTGGTACCAACCAGTAATGATAATGTTGTATAACCAGACCGAGCTGCACTAGTAGCTAGTATCATGGAGGGCTATGCTATCAACTTCTTGAGGTATATAACGGAGGAGATCCGGGAGAGGGCCATTATGCACAACACAAGCATCCCCTTCCCATGTCTCATAGGTTGGATTTATAAGGAGTCACAGGTCCTGTAGTTTCCATCTGTAGATCAGTAAGTTGAGGTGCACAATATTACAGACATCGGGTTGATCAGAGATAATACGAACCCAGTTTCTAGAGCTAGGAGTCAGGAAACTATATCCACAGAGGCCACATTACTAGTTGAGGCATTGAGTGGAGATTCGCAGAGTGATGCTGCGAGGTTCACAGGGATTGAGACAGAGTCGTCAACGACCCATGAGACTGGTAGCCAGCCTGATGCTACCACTATAGTGATATACCATTGACTGCTGAGGTCCTAGAGTCATCCTCCACTGCACCAGCAGCTCGCCCACCTATTAAAACACCTCATTCTCACCAGCCGGCCTAGTCATGATATCCTAGTATATTCTTACCGACATGGCTAGAAAGTTGGCAAAGGTAGAGAAGCAGCAGGCTCACACGACACTTCAGGTGAATGTACTAATGGAGCAGGTTAAGCCCTGGGTAACGAAGGAATTAGAGGGCTTATCTAGGACATGTCATGATAGGTTGAACGCCCTTGAAAGGCGGATAGATGAGAACCTTGCTTAGTTACAAGCACTTGAGATGACATGTTGGTATGTAGAGGTGGCGACCCTTAGAGCTAAGCTGTGAGAGTTGTCAGCACGGCAAATACCTACTATAACACCGCCGGTGCTCCCAGTAGTCGAGGATGAGAGTGAGGAGGAGCTATCTCTGGTATTTGATTTCATCATCAAGGATCCTGTAGCTCATGAAAAAGGGAAGAGACCTCGAGAAGAGGTGAGCGAGAGTGATGAACTGCTACGAGAGCAGAAATGAGAGAAGAGAGACATAGAGGCAGCACTAAAGCTTTCTAACAAGATAAGGCTTGAGAGAGGGACGAGATCGATGTTTCTATAGCTCGTGGAGAGGGTACAAGCTCTGTTGGTTCAGAGAGTGCGTCGGGTATCCCCGGTGCCATAGGAGAGGAGATTGGGGGTGCATCTGCTCTTTCCACCGACTAGGCCACAGGTGTCTAGATCGCACAGATATGTTCCCTATTCCCATGTTTTACTTTTTATATGCGTCGAAGACATCGCATGCTTTTTTTATGGGGGTTGGGTGTTGTACCTGGGCTTTTGCTGAACATAACCTGAGGGTTTTTCTTGTCGGATATCTTTTCCCTCGGGTATTTCTTATCTAGTAGAACTGGCATGTTTAGGTTTTTGTTGTTCATGTTTTTTGTGTCAATTAAAAGGAAAATAGGTGAACTTAGGGCAGTCAAATAAAATGGAAATGTTTCAAAATTTGTCATGTTGAAGAAAGTGAATGATACCCAAGTGAATGACACCCCTCCAAAATTTTATGTGTGTGCGTGCTAAGTATATAAGCATGACCGTTGTGAATCTTTGCGTGGAATTAATACTGTGAATGTGTTTACCATTGTGTGACTATGCATGAATTAGCAGTTGGTAGTGATGATGTTGTCCTGTGCATTGTGTGGTGAGGTATTTAGTGTCAGTTCCACAGTGTGCACACAATCTAGAACTTGTTCGGTTAGTCGTACCAAGGTTATAAGATAGTTAATGAGGAGATGATCATAGGCCATTGTCCAGAATAGTCCGGTTAGCCTAATGACCGACCAAATGAGTATGAATATCCCTTGATCCTGAGTTTGAGCCAAAATTGACCCTTTTTGTTGTTTAACCAATTCTCCTTGCTGCTTTAATTATAATGAAACTGTTTTGGCCCTGGTCCCTCCTTGGACACTATGAACCTCAACTCAGGAAAGTTGAGGGTAGTTATTATAATGGTGAATAAGAGGAGTAGGGAAAAGGATTGAATAATGCAAACAAACAAGCGGGTGCGGTGTGCCTAGATATAAAAAGAGAAATAAATGTGTATACCTGATGAAGAATTCATAAAAGGGCAGAAAAGAAAAAAAAAGAGAAAGTGAAAAAGAATAGCCCTCACTCGTGGGTTTGAAGAAAAAAGAAATAAAGAAAACAAAGGAGAAAAGGGAGAAAACTGAAAAGAAGGTTAATTGGAGCCAATGTTAGTGTAGTACCAAGGAGGGTTGAGTCACTATGTCCATATCTACCATACCCGTAACCAAGCCTACATTACAAGACTTAAAAAGTCCTATCATGATCCGAATGCAATTCTCTAACCAACTGAGGCATAGAAAATAAGGGCAAGCTTATGATTTTGTATGCGCGCTGTGTGAACTTCTTTGTGAGTGTGAGTGTACTTGACACAGTCCCTACATTAAATTGTAGTTATTGAGAGTTGTGAATGAGTGGGACTTCTTTGCAGTGAGGAATATGGGCAACAATATCGTCTGCTAATTGTCTGGGTCAGTGTCATAGGATTGTGCGCATGGTTGCAGGTTGATAGTGTACTGCCATTCTTTGATTCCTTTGTGTCATGGTGAAAAACTTTGCATAAGCACTGTGATTTGGTTTCTGATTATATAGGAGGGGTTAGAAAGTATGAATTGCTTATTCTATGAGCTTGTGACTGCAGTAGGTTCCCTAGATTTCTTTTGGTTGAAGCGTTGGCCTAGTTTTGTTTTTATTATTTTTTCCTGAGGATATGCAAAAGTTTTAAGTTGGGGGTGATGATGTGCCATGAGTTTATGGAACTTTTGATGCTTAAAATTTAGAAAATATGCTAATCCTAATTATTTTTATATAGATATAATGTGTTTTTATTGAGTGTTGCAGGAAAACAGGTTCAGACAGTAAAATGGGCATAACAAGGCTAAAATGGGCTAAGTGTAGACTGCTAGCAAGGTAAAGAGTCGCCGTGTCACTAGACAACTCATTCATTGAGTCATTAGGAGAAAAAGAGTTTGAAGGCACCATACTTAGGCTAGAAATAGTGATGACCACGAGTTAGTATCACAACTCATCCTGTCTGGCAACGAGTCATTAGGAAGGTCGTGCGGATTGGGAGTTGAAATTGATTAAAAGACTTGGGAGTCATAACGGAAGAACTAATGAGTCGTCGTATGACTTCACGACTCGTTGGGAGCACTCGTCAGGAAAAGTTATGAAGTTAAACATCATGGGATAAGTGTTAGGACGGAAGGAGCAATGAGTTGTCATGAGACTCAATGACTCATTGTGAACAGGCAGGAGCAGTCGTCTCCAACACTGAAAGTTACAGATCTCAGAAGTAACGAGGGACTTAACGATTCGTCCAGTCACTTAATGAGTCGTTAGGTGACTCGTTGTCCAGAAGAAGTTGTATGTTGAGCATGAGCAATATTGCTTTCCACGACTCGTTAGGATACCAACGAGTCGTTACCACTGCCGACCTGCATTCCTTTTTAATTTAGGAAAGGATTTGTCTAAGGCTATAAATACTTTATGTAGGTTTATTTTTTTTAAGTTTATGCATTATTTATGACTTTTTACCATCTTTCTCATAGTTGTTGATTAACATTAAGGTTCAAGAAACAAGTTTCATAATTTTGTTCTTGAATTCTGGCCCACATCGAGCTCAAGGAGGAGATAAAAAAGGATAAGAAGAAGGACATTCTTGGGACAAGTTTCTAGTTTGTATGTGTAAGGGGGTCAAGTCGATCCTCAAGCACCTTATTCCGGGCACTAGCACTCCTTAGGTGAGTAGGCAGGACCTCCCAGAGTTCTCCTTTCTCAGCGAGTTCAAGGAGGGAGCAGATGGAGATGCTAGCAGTAGCAGCGATGAGGCCTCCAGCTGATTTATGTGCTTCCCCCCTCTACCCTACATTTATGCTTTATCACTATTTTAGGCAGCCCCCATTAGGGGCTTGTAAGACACACTTTATTTCCTATTTTCGGATGTTGGTACTGGTGTTACTTGCTGTACAAATGTCTATTTGGCATCCGCAGATGTTGGTCGTGTTTTTGTCCTTTTTTCTATAATATCGTAGTCCTTTCTTACACGGCCTTATATCAAATAATAGCATTTCTAGACTATTGTTCAAAACAGGGGAACTTAGGAGCTTTATGTCTGGCTTTTTGCCTGGCTATGTCCGCTGCAGCGACGTTCTTTTAACAATAGGGTATCCATCGTAGCAGAATTCTTTCCGTTGTAGCGGGCGCAGCGTGACAGCTTCCGCCGCGGCGGTACTCTCTAGGCTGAACAAATATAACAAGGTTTATCTTTGTCTCTCTGGTCAACTCAAGTTAACCGCACCCACTAGTCTTATTATGGATTTTCACTAATTATACTTAGGTAAATACCAATTAGGCTTGTTGAGATACCAATTGGACTCAACTCGGGTAATCAACACAATCAGAATGCTCGATAAGAAAGAAATAAGTGTGACTTCCTAAATGCCTTATAGCTTCCCGAAGATTAGGTGTGGACATCTACACACCAATTTGCAGGAGTCTACTCGACATTGCTCTTGTACTTGTAGATCGGTAACCTAAAAACTCTGATACCAACTTTTCATGGTCCAAATAGACAGGCCGTGCAGGCACCTATATCGACTCTGATTGATAGGAGAACCCTCACAATATTTCCATTAATTAG
>JACEIK010003391.1:92097-102946 GCA_018107945.1 Datura stramonium | reverse complement strand
GCATAAAAAGTGAAATTGTCTTACAAGGTTAAAGAATTGTATAGAAATGATCTCTATGTGTTTATATCCAAGCAATATGTTAAATTGGTAGGATTATTTATAGGACATTGTTTGAAAGCGTACAAAAGTTCTTATGTTGTCTAAACCTCTTGAAGGTCCATCGAGTAACTGAGTCGACATGCATATATATAATTTGAAAGCTTTATGTGATATATATGCATATTTTTTATCTTTACATGATATGTTTTCTCACTTGAATTCATGTGTTATGAAAGAGGCCTATTCCGTCCACAGATTTAACATTTGTCATTTATATGCCATACATGTTAAATTGACTCAATATAAGCCATATCGGCCCCATTTATGAATATGATTGAGAATTATTTTTATTTTACCCCAGTATGGCACACCTGCTGGAGATATTTTTATTTTACTCAAATGTGGTACATCAGTTGGAGATATTTTTATTTTACCCTGGTGTGGTACACCAGCTGGAGATATTTTTATTTTACCCCGATGTGGTACATCGGCTAGAGATATTTTTATTTTTCCCCGATATGGTACACCGGCTGGATGAATTTTATATATGGATTTATGGTTGGCTGGTCGCTGTATTACAGTTATAGTTTCTTTCTTGTGCATTTGTTAATTGTACTTTCATCTCATGATAGAGTTATTATCAGGTTTCGTATTCCATGTTGTTCCTATTCCTTATTCCTAGTTCAATTATCTTGAGTTTACTTATGTTATAGTATGTTGCTATCAATTACAGGTTGCGGAGTTCTAGGTTATATCTATCCTTTATATGTTTATGTGTTGAGTCAGTTATTACAAGATTGTTATCTCATGTTTACAGTTTCAGCCTTACATACTAGTACATTTCATTCGTACTGACGTCCCTTTGCTTGGGGACCTGCGTTCGTGCCGCAGGTGCAGGTAGAGGTCAGGATTTCCAGTTGAGTAGCGGTTTGTGAGATCAACAGATGTATTGGTATGCTCCTTTCTTCCTGGAACCAGGGCTTAGTTATTTCAGCTTGAGTTTTGAGTTATAGTTACGGGTAGGCCGGAGCCCTGTTCCGACCATCAGTTCAGTTTACTCATTAGAGGCTTTGTGGACTTAGAGTGTACAGTGTTATTCAGTTTGTGGCCTTGTCGGATTTTTGTTGTTTGGTTTAGCATACTCATAGCCTTGTTTGCATTTTAGTTGATTGTGACAGGTGGCCTAGATGGCCTAAGTGTTACAGTTATAGATGTCATATAGCCAGCTTCTCAATCAATCATGAATCGAGTGTCAGTTGTGCCCTACCCCAGTTTTGGGTTTGACATGTTTGATGATTTCCCTTGCCAGGCTGTTTGTTTATGTTGGAATTGTGAATGAATGAAATGAATTGTTTTTTTTATGTTAGTTCTATTGAATGATTCCTTGCTTTAATTTCCAAATGTTTCTTTGTGACCCAAGTTTGATTTTATTCGCTTTTGTAAATAGTAGATAGTAATCAAACCCAAGGATTTTTTATACCACAGTTCTTTTCCGAGGAGCATTTTCTTTTCCTTTTGTTTTTGATTGTCGAACCGGATTGACATTTTCCAATGATAGATTGTGAGGCAACTCACTTAAGGAAAAATTCCATGTTGTTCTTTGAGTCTTTTGTGAAACTATTTTTTTGAGAGGTACCACCAGAAATTTTTTTGTGTGGCATGAAAAACATGAGAATGAGTATTTGAAAAGAAAGGTGTAGCAGTCTCTTGTCATACATTATATATTCCCTATTTGGCTTGTGAATTTTCATATTCTCATGTCTTGAATCTAAATCTTGTGACAATGATGACTTGTGTGAACTCTTTGGGTGTGATTCCTTGTGTGGTAAGAATTTTTAAATGAATCTCATGCATCTCTTCTTTTCTAGAACTTGCCCTAAGTGTGACTCAAGGAGAAATCTTAGATGTAGCTACACTTAGAAAATGATTTTAGGCTTCATTTAACCAGTCACTTTATCCAAAATGACCTCCAAAAATGTCTTCCCTTGTTAGCCAATATTGAGCCTATGGACTGTTTATTTTTGGAAATCACATTACAAGCCAATGTCCCTTTTTATAACCATCTTCTTAGAACCCATCCTCCCTAATTGCTAGTGGTGAGTGAATGATAATAATGGGGACTTGAAGCTCCAAGACATAAGGAGAGATAAGAAAATCAATGAGAAAGAGGCAAAAAGCCTAAGTTTGGGGGTTTACAAGAAAAGGAAAATGCGAGGAGCCTAAATTTGAGGTAACAACAAATTGTGATCAAAAGGAATGAAATGATGGGTTGAAAAACCTAAAGGTACCAAAAGAGAAATGGATAGTGAAATGGTATTACATCTTTCTTAGACAAGGCTTAATGTGATAGTCGAATGAGCTACAAGGAAGACCTTTGATAAATAAACGATGAAAATGATTGTAAAAGAAGGAATAAGGTGGAGTTATCTAAAGAGTTGAATGGGGAAGATAAAGTTGTTCACATAAAGGAATTAGGGAGGTTCTATTCACTAGAGCTAAATAATTGTCCTACCATTACCCCTAGCCTTCATCATGACCCGCAAGTCCTAATTGATTTTGAGTGTGGTTGCTCTATGTTAGTGGTGAATTACACAAAGGGCAAGCCTATGGATCAAGTTGTGTGCATAGATATTTCTTTTGTGAGAGTGAGTGCGATCAATTTTCTTTCTATAATCCCTTGTGTATGCATTGAATTATGATAAATAAAAGGGATTCTCTCTTGTAATGAGTGACACCACTCCTTTTTAAGGAAATACTTGCATTAAGGTAAAGATGTGATTGAGGCATGAGCGCTGTGAGCTCCAAGGCAAACTTTGAATGTGTAGTGATTATGAATTGAGATGCTATGTGTATTTGATTGGATAAGCTATGCCCTTGTTTTGCAAAATGAAAGCAGTTGTGAATCATGCCTTTGAATTGTGGTTGCCTCTTGAAACTTTTCCACATTTTTTGGGGGCCCGTGGACAGCAACCGGCGAACGACCGAAGGCACCGTCAGAAGGCCCTGGAAATTCACTGGAACGCAGAAGAAAATGACCGGCGGCTCACGGATAGAAACCGGTGAACCGCCGGTTCCATCACAAGTGAAGACACACCTGAACAGGGCAAAATTGTAAAATCCTGAAAGGAGAAGAATGTTTGCCCTATTTTTGTATATATTCTAGAAGAAAGTACACTGAACCTATCATTGAATATTCCCTTTACTTTTTGAGAGAGTAGAACTCTATTAGAGAGAAAGAAATATTTGAATATTTCTTTTTATCTTCGTCTTCTTCTTCAGCAAGTTATAACAATTATTGTAGAAATATTGTGAGTTTGATTTTGCTTACTCTAATGATGGAATTATTGAGTTTATTAATGAATATACTCTTGTATTTCTCAATTATGAGTAGCTAAATCTACAGCTAGAGGTGTGTGATGATGAGTGTTTAATTTGATTGGGTATTGCTAGATTTTTATTGTTATTACTTAATTAGTGTAAATCTATTGAATTCTCCCCAAATTATTGTTGATTGATCATAGTGCAAATATGGGTATTGTTTTCCTACTTGATTTTAGCCCGAACAAGAAGAATTAAGTAATGGGGAAAATTTAATGGTGGATTGGGATTTGATTAGCCAAAACCCATGATCATAATCCTTTAAGAGGTTGATGGCTAGAAATAGCTCAGCCCCTAATCCAAACCATATTGGAATAGTGGAATTGTTCCTTGAGATTCAAGAGAACTCAAGGAAAAGGAGCCCAATTAGTTGAAGAACATCGGGCTCCATCTTTTTCCAAGGATATTTACACATATTAGTAATAATTTGACTATCTAGTAAATTCTGATTTGATTGACATCCCATCTACATCACACCTCTAACATTTGCTCATTATTGTTTCTCTATTTTAGTTATCTTGTTCTCTTGATTAGTTGATTTTAGAACCCATAATATTTTTGCCTTCACTTCCCCCAAAATTTACATTTACTTTTTCATTACTTGGATGCGAATCAATTCAATTCACTAAACGGCTCTTGTGCAAATCATTCTCTAGTCCTTGTGGGATTCGACCCCGACATTCGTCGGGTTATTTATTTTGTTACAATGATCGCTTACATTCTCTCTAAATAAGGCGTGTAGTTTGAGTGTTATTATTATTACAGATCAATATTTACCCAAATTAGCCAAGTACTAAACATATCACATAGTTTAAAGGTATAATGACCCGTCCAATTGTTATGGGGTGGTTAGGGCCATAGCACCTTTCCTAAAGTCCCCGTAGTAAAAATTAAGCTAATAAAACTCAAAGATGAAGAGCATTAAAAACTGAAATTTACATGTAATTATGATAAATTGTATTGTGTTGTGTTCCATTAGGGGGTGACCTAGTGAACTAGACCTCTGTATGAAATTCTAAGACTATGAGCAAATTTGTAGCAATGTTATACAATGGGTTGCCCATCTGGGTTCGACTATGATGTCTTGAGATGATATTTGTGTTGTGAAATAGAACTTGGTGTAGTTTTATCATGCTACTGGTTAGTGAGGCACTGCTGCTGCAGTAAGTTTTTTGCTGCAGTGAGATAACTACAGCGGCCGTAGTTTCACTATAGCGGGTATCAACGAGATGCCAAGTCTCGCCACGATGAGGCCTTAGTTGCCATAGCGGCTCTGCTGCAGTAAAGATGGTGACCTTTGCAGCAAATGATACAAGGAAAAATATGCATTTAAATTAATTATTTCGAGTTTCTCATCTCATAATCTCAAAATTCAAACTCAGAGACCTGTGAGGCAATTTTCCCAAGGCAAAGGAATAATTCTCTTCCACAGCAAGTTTATCCAATCGGTTCTTTCACCTAGTAATCCTGTAACATCCTAGAATCATTGGAGGTGGCCTTAAAGGTGAATTTTGGGCTAGAACCCTAAAACTTAAGAAAGCTATGGATAGTTGAATGGGTGATGATAATTATTACTTCCTATGCTTCTAATTTGTTAATTAACACTTTCTAGAATGAAATTGGATGTTCTAATATATAATAGTAGTAATTTGGGGCCTAGAATCCAATAAAAATTATATCTTTTGTATAAAATTACTATAAAGAGGGTTAAAGGAGTAAAAACTCCATGATTTAGGGTGATGTGATCATTAGGGAACTAGACTATGGTGAATTAACTCTTGGGTAATGATTTAAACCTTGATAACGGGTAGAATTAGGTGGATTTGAATTTTCAAAGTTATTATTTGAAGAATAGATGATTAAAATACTCTTGAATTATTTATTTTTAGACTTTGAACATTTCGAGGCCTTGCGGAAAGGAAATGTTCACGTGAAGTAGCTTGCTCGTTCAAGTTCTTCGATTAAGGTAGGTTATGATTTATTTGGAGTTAGACTTTGATTAATCACTTGTATTTATTATGAGTTGATAAAGCATGCATGATTGGTCTTCAGACATAGACTATGATTAAGAATTGTTGACTTGACAAAGCTTATATGAATAAGCTACTAAATTGTTGAAGTCTGTTTTAATATAACTTGTGATTATGGTACACACTTATGATAATCAATGTGTACTTGTCATTATTATCTTGTGTGATGACTAAACAGAGAGCATACTGAGATATGTTAATGACAAATGAGGAACGCCTATTTATTCTAATAATAAGTGGCTTGTGTCTGATGTGAGTTTACGGATGAGCAGTTGTATGTGGAGTGAGTACTATATTGGTACGAAATAGATATGGGTGGCTCGAGTATGATGTGAGATTATGGATGAACGGTTATATAATGGGACGAGCAGTATATCAGTAATGATATAAGTGGCTTGAGTATGATGTAAGCTCACGGACAAGCGGTTGTGCGTAGAGAGGGTACCACACTGGTATGATACCTGGATACATAGGATTCCCTGCAAGTCATAACTAGTTGGGTAGATTAATGATCCACTAGAATGCGTGTATAGATGAGCGACAAATGTGTGTCAAGATATGGTATAGAGTGAGATTAATGAGATACAGAGGCTATACAACTGTGATTCAGTATGAATATAATGTCATGATTGTTTTGTGATTTCTTTACTCTTGAAAATTCTAGTGATGTATTCTTATATATAGTTTAGAGACTTATATATCCCGTGTTGATTGGCATTGTTAAGTTTGAGATATGGTATTTACTTGGGTGTTGTTGACTACCTGATTCCGTTAATTATTGGTTATGTGTTGTTATACCTGTCTATTGCTTTCATCGATTATGTGATGTATACTTGTTACTAATTTAACTTGGCCTATAATGCCTACCAATACATAGTGAGACAACCCAAATAGGCGGATCATATGGGCACCTATATCGACTCTAGCTTGATAGGGGAAACCGTTCTTGAACAACGTATAAAATAAATTCAACACTGCTTAATTTACACAAAATCAGAATGCTTTTAAATTTACAATAAATCCTTTCCCCAAACCATGACTCCCCCAAGATCTAGTCTAAATAGGTACAAGAGTTCTAAATAGAATACTGACAAATAAAAATACACAGCTTCACTTGTGGAAAAGTGAAGAAGCTGATGTTGAATATGCTACAACAATTATGAAACTTCAAATCTTCCACAACCTATGCCCAAAAAGGTGTAGCAAGAGTAGTATCAATACACCACACATACTGGTAGGCATTATTGGTCGACTACAACTAGTTTACACAACAACATAAAATTGATATGGAATCAATAATTTAGTTTTTAAACAACCACTCAATAGTTTATCAAGACAATTTATTACTCTTTATTTACCCAAGTTATTTAACAATACATCCATATTTCTCTACCTAGCTTAAACACAAAGGATGGTCTACACATTATTTAGGCCTCACTGCAATGGAAATTTTATCACTGCAGTGGTACTGCTCTAGGCAGTAACTCGACTTCGCTGGAACCTTACTTCTTTCAACACCTCATCAATTACAAAACATCTAACATCACAGAAAATTATAGCAATCTGCACTCAATTAAATATGCACTTCATCACTCTTTATCTTATCATAATTATTCATTTTATTCCCCTTTTCACAAAAAATTCTCATAGTCAGGATCAACCTAACAACAATACATAAATCAAATTTACCCAATTTTGAATACAAACATTAACTCATTCCCAAATAAATTCATTAAAACACCAAGGCTTACAATATAAGTTAGACACAATTATGCAACAGATCATATGCATGCGAACACATAGTAAATAGACCTGTCATAATTAATTTCATCTCATCAGACGTTTGTACATATATCGATGCCATACCTGTCACTCAACTCTGTCACACAACTATGCGTATATTATAATATACTTGTATTGATCTCTATCACACAGTTGTATGTATATTATAACATATCTGTACTGATCATTATCATAATCATACCATCGATAATGTGCCGGGACATGCCTCTGTCACATCACCGTACACCCTCACACATAATGTCACTGTACACATATGCCATAGAGTCTTATTTCTGCCCTTCCAGTCATGAACTATAGGGAAATCTAGAAATTCATGTAATGTACACCCAATCGTATGAACACCATATGATACCTGTCTATGTACTCTTGACTATACACTCTGCTGTATGAACATCATATCATACTTATCTGTGTACTCATACCATACTGCTCGCCCGGATGCTTACCTCGAGTATGAGACACTCATATCCAAGTACTCATACACATACTAATCCATTCGTCTGGATGCTCACCTTGAACACGAGCCTCCCATCTCAGGGTAAGGACTTATTATCCAACTATTATCGGTATATCCAATATTCTTATCAATTAGTCACCTCATATAACAACTCAGAGTGATATATCAGCCAACATTCATCAGCATAACTTATTATCCACTTCATTCAATCCACTCATAAGAAAATTCAAAAAGATATATAAATCAATACTCATCAACATAATTCAACATGCTATTAATTTAATCAACACATATGACCCCTCACAAGTACACATTGATTATTACAATTACACTTAAATTTGACAACAACAAGCCACATTTATTCATCTCGGAATTCATTCATAGAACGTAACTAAATCATCATTACCTCTGTCACAATCAGCGTCTGAAGACCAATTAATCATATGGTCAATCCACACTAATATACATCATTATATAAGGTCTAACTCCTCATAGTCATAACCTGCTATCTTTCTAGTTATTTATCAATTAGCCAAGTCCCGCGTCATCTATCACAATAATAAAATACACAAGGTAATTTTCACAATTCGTCGGTTCAACCTTTCCTATCTTCTCACATAAGGATCTATCACATAAACAGATTCTATCAATATTGATTAAAATATTATTTGTATTAGTCCCGTTGCAAGTCAACTTACTCGAGCCCATCATCATCCTTTTAACCTATTCATTCACAATTTTTTTTGTTAACGCACAACAATCATTTCAATGCAACCCAAATTTAGTTACTTAAACCTTCTACTATGGTTTCTCCCAAATACCTATTCTTCCCTTATCTCAAATTCATTTTAAGCTAGTTAATTTATACTACCATCCTTACGTATTTCATTCATAATAATTAAGTTGCAACATTAAGCTCATATAATCAAACTAGGTTTGATCACCTCACTTCTTCCCTTTATTAGTACTATTATGATCATTCTCCCAAGATTATACCATCAAGATTACACCACTAAAATGTACAATCAAGAGCAACTACAATCACATGTCATCAAAACATGTTATCCAGGACATCACCTCGAGGGTGTTTGATCAAGAACATTACATAAAGAGTATTTTATTAAGAACATCACATCAAAAATACACCCCAATTATTAGTTAACAACTAGGTTTCACTCATTCATGTGCCCTCGTACTTATGATTGATCCTCCAATTTTAGTAGTTATGTAAATATGAATCTTTTACCATGACGTCATGTTTATGATCCCTCTACCCTCATCAATTGTACATCAATAATATGCACGTATACCACTCGCTAATTATAGTCTAACACAAGATAAACCATAACCTAATTGGATCATAGAACTAGAATATAGATTTACTCTGCTGGAGCATTGCCTCTTCTGAACGCCTCCGAACATTCAAAATCTAAAAATAAGACATTAAGGAGTCAATACTTCGATTCAATGATTTAGAAACTCAACCCACTACACTCTACCCATTGTTTTACGGTCTAATTCGATAATCACATGCTAAATTATCATAGTCCAAATCTACAATAATCACTCCAACCTAGTTCATGGAGTTTTTACTCCTCCAACCCTCTTAAATCAATTTTTATTGTTAAGGGTTCCAAATTCGTTGAATTCTAGTTTTCAAACTATCACAAAAATAATGTTCTACAATCACATTAATCCTATAAAGCATTAATTTTTCACTTTTAAACCTAGAAATCAACACCCACTCATTCTCATTCGAATATCCCTTGCTTTCACAACATAGGGTTTTTAACTAAAAAGTTACCATTAAAGTTCACCCATTACCTATAGACTATTAGGGAATCAAAAGGGGAAAATAATAAGCTAGAATTCTTACCATAGGAAGAAGAACCCTTTCTTCCTTGGAGAACCGCCCAATTCTTCAATTTTTTCCGTGTCCTAGAATAATAGGGATGAAAACCCTGACATTTTGATTTAAACTGACTTTTTGCCTCGTATTATTTGCTACAGTGGTCCCGGTATGGCGAAGGTTCGTTCGCTGCGACTGTTCTACTGCCTGGGCCCATCAATTTTTTTTCATTCATCCCATCAAGTCAATAAATAAAATAATCTCTTATTTCGATAAAAATAAGCTAGACCCATAAAATTTTGAATCCTTATGCCAATGTCATCGAAGCTCTATAACAATCGGTAGGGTCATTACACATAGTGTTTGTACTAATGTTATTCCTGCACTTTTCTTTGAGTATGGACTATGTTCCAGAGTCTTCTTCGCGACCTCGCATATAGTGTTGACAACTGATGAGTTTATAATTTACCAACTCATTAGGCTCTTAAGCATGATGTTTAGCTTATTTTTCAAGTAATTTATATAAAATTTATGCCCTTTTTGCCTTTTTATGTGCAGGTATCTGAATTGAAAAGAAAGAGCATGAGTTGGAGTAAAAATGATGAATTCAGGTGAAAATCGATGCTCCACTGGAGGACATTAATGAAACGCCGGTCAATTGAAGGAAACCACTGATTTGAGGAGAAAATGCAACCGACGGCCCCTAGATATCAACCGGTGACTCGTCGGATCCATTGCGAACAGATGTTGGATATTGCTGGAACAAAGAGGAAATTGGTCAGTGGACCGCAGATGTGAAACGGTGAATCACTGAAGGCATCGCCGAAAGGTCCTGGAATGGTGACGACTATTCCCGCAAGTGTACAGGTCGTGCAAGTAATATAGTGGCTCTTTTTTTAGAACCGAAATGTCGAACCCACAGGGACTGGACCCATTCCTCTAACTATCTAGTTCAAGTGCGATATTAAATACCGAAAATGTTGATTATAGAAGTTTTCGAGGGAGATTAATTAATTCTAATTTTGGTCAACGATATATTCTGAATTCACTGTAGGAGCAACATAGAGCTAAAACCAAATAATCATGCGCTATTACGAATAGCAATGGTTTAAGTATGAAACTATGAATTGTCGTCTCACATAATTAGAATTGCATGTTCATGGCCTTTCGAGCCTCTAAACACAACAAACTAACCTCACTACTTTGTTGAGAGCGAGGATGCTAATTCTAGTTCGTGGGCAATTAATTACGTGGATGTGGTTTACGTGGATATGATTAGGGACTCTCGTACAC
>JACEIK010003391.1:70945-88312 GCA_018107945.1 Datura stramonium | reverse complement strand
TTTTGTTGCCCAGCACTCTGATTTGCTCCAGTGTCGGTGGATGGTCCTGGTCTAACCAACTCCGGTTGCACCTCCTTTCTCAGCTCTTTAGGCACTGCATTAGCTAATTGCTTTCCGCTTCTAAGACTGATGACATTGATCTGCCGGGGGTTAGGATTTGTATCTCTTGGTAATCCCCCCTGCGATCTCATGTTTTGAGCAGCTACTATCTGACCCACTTGTTTTTCAAGATTGCGGGTGACCACTTGCTGATTCTTTAAGTCTATTGCCATCCTCGCCTGATTTTCCGCTAACTGATTCTGGGTCTCCATTATTTGATGTGTGGGGAATCGATTTTATGGGCCCATTTGTGAGCTCTTATGGGAACACGCACATTCTAGTGGTAGTTGATTATGTCTCTAAATGGGTAGAAGCAGTAGCATTACCTAACAATGAGGGGAGGAGTGTAACAACCTTTTTGAAGAAGCATATCTTCCGTGGTTTTGTACTCCTAGAGCCATCATCAGTGATAGGGGATCATACTTTTGCAATCGACTGTTCAGCACGTTACTAGCCAAGTATGGTATGAAGCACAAGGTGGCCACCCCTTATCTTCCAAAGTCGAGTTTCAAAGTAGAAGTTTCCAATCAATAAATCAAATCTATCTTGTAAAATAGTCAATATGAACCGAACAGTTTGGGCTCGGAAGATAGATAATGCCTTGTAGGCATATCGGACTACATACAGGACTCCGATTGGAATGTCTCCATATCATCTAGTTTTTGGTAAATTTTTCCACCTTCCTATTGAGTTAGAACATAAGGCCTTATGGGCACTGAAGAGCTTGAACCTGTATGAGGGGAGAGCTGACCAAGGGCGAGTGGAAAATCTGCATAAGTTGGATGAATTCAAAATGCGAGCATATGAGAATGCAGCTATTTATAAGGCCTGCATGAAGCATTACCATGATCAAAAAAAATTTCATCGGACTTTTGTTCCGGGAGAATGGGTATTGTTATTCAATTCAAGACTAAAGTTATTTCCTGAGAAGCTCAAATCTAAATGGTCGGGACCATTTAAGGTGTCCCACGTTTTTGGAAATGGTGTCATAGAACTTCAAGGAGAAGATGGGTCAAAATTCAACGTAAATGGCCAAAGGGTAAAAAAGTATTTGGGAGTATGGGAGGAAGCTGGTCAAACAGAAGTCTTGTATCTAGATGAGCCATAACACATAAGGAGTCTCCGTCGTGCCACAACGTTAACTAAGGCGCTTCTTGGGAGGCAACCCAAGCATTTTTACCTTGAACATCTTGATGCTTTGTTGTTTTGATTTTTTTTAGTTGGAATGGACCCTAGGAGAAGCAAACCCAAGCATGATTGGTGGAGTTGCGACAGATCACCGGAGCAAAGGTACGAGGCGCCGGTCTACCACGGGGTGTGAGCAACATGAGGGAAGATAAAAGAACAACATGCGAATTACCGGCGGAACACCGATACCAATTCATGAATCACCGGCAAAGTGCCAGCTCCTACCAGTGCACCTGGAAGTTTTGAGCATGTTCAGGGATCCAATTGGTGAATCGCCACTCTGAATGTGTGACTCGCCGAATAGACACTAGCACCATCCAGTAGACCTGGGAGTTGGAATACCATCGGCGCTTCATCTGATGGATCGCCGATGCCAACCCGCGAGACACCGGTGAATCGCTGATTATTAACCAGGGAACTAAACAGGTGATGATCATCTGGGCTCAAGATGGAGTGTAGCTGGTCTGTATCGGCAATCACCGATAAGTGAAGATCCAGGTATTTATGCTCATTAAAATATTGATCAGCCATTGACCGACTCACCCAAATGCCACACACCCACTCTAACTCCCCAAAACAACCGTTATTTTATTGAACCATGCCTACTTTTTCAATTTCCCACAACTTTTTCTTTTTCCCACCATCTCTTAATTTCCCAAAAACCCACAGTCCCCACCTAAACTCCATTAATAACCACCTCCCTCTTGCCCAATCACTTTCACCATTTCTACCATTTAAATACCTCTCTCTATTAACCCTCTCACCCCACATGAGTTCCCATAAACTTGGAAACCCATTGTTGCGCCAAGTGCAAGGCTCCTATCTCTACTCATTCGCACTTCTCAATTTGGTATGTCCCTCCTAATTTTTGCTTTAATTAGGCATATGAATAGGGCACTTGCATGATGCAGATCTTTTCTTTCTCTTTGTTTTCTTGATTGTTAAATGTTAATATAATGGGTATGTTGGTGATTCTATATTGGGTTTCTTACATTGCTATGAATATTTTACTTGCTATGTAGGCGTGGTGATCTGTGGTAAGTTTGGGGGGGGGTTGAAGTTTGAGTAACCTCGGGTGCTTTGTATTTACTATTTTCCCAATGATAGATAGAGTGACGAATTTCTTAAGGGAAAGTGGTCGTGGTCATTTTGTCTTATAACTATTAGTGTGAAGTGATGAGAAGAAAACCATTGCTTATTGACTATTGAGTATGGGTCCAACTGAATGAGGTACAACCCACCGGTGACACGCTGGGTCTGTCCAGCGAAACGTCAATGACACCATGGGTTCGAATGTGGGGTTACAAGGATCTGTCTCGAGTATGCGTTTCATCGGCGCTTCGAGATTCAGGAGCGGCGACTCGCCAGTGTAGCGCCGGTGGTCACTGCCTATGCTCAGCTTACTATTTTATGGTAGCAGTTCATCGGTGCTCCGCGGCTTAGGACTGGTAGTTCATCGATGTTCCGCCGTTGTTACTAAGGATCATCATTTCTATACTCCTACTTGGATATCATTCAGTTTTTCCAAATTTCTGCTTGTTCTCCTTTTAAACTATTATATAATACTAACCTTAGTATGCAGCATCATGTCCACTTCCAGGAGGAATAGCAAAGGGAAAGCACCAATGACTAATGCTGCCACAAAAAACCTACCTGATGATGAAGCCCAGCATATTGCACAAATTTTCTTCGGGTTGGCCAGATGGAAGAGTATTATATGTCTTTCAAGAAAAAGATATTTATCCATGTAGAAACTCACTTTGAAGTGGAGTCCTTCAAAAATGATTTCCCCAATATTTACAATCAGATCGGTATGCGGGATTGGGGTCCATTCACTATACCCATAAGCCTATACTTTCCTGAGTTGGTATGGGAGTTTTATGCATCATACAGGGTGTAACAAAGCATCTTGAGACATAAAGGCTAGGTGGATACAATGTTGTGCTTGCGGTCTGTGTGGGTGTGCGACCAAGAAGTGGACATCACCCCAGCAACAATCAACTCTCTCTATTGGGCTGAGTCAATTCAACCAAATTTTAGTTTTTAAAAGGAATATGGAAGATGCAGAAACTCAGTTCCAATAGGTAGCCAACATAATTACGAGAGATCAACCTCAGTTGGCCATCTCAAAAGGACTGATCCACCGTCGTGATCTAAAATTTAAGGCCGATATGTGGCTAGATTTGGTATGCGCTCGGATTATCCCCTTCCAGGATACAACATAGGTCCCCAATGAAGTTGCAATTCTTATCGCCTGTATCATGGATCATACACATATTGATGTTGGATAAATCATTGCGGACCAATTCAAAAGAAAGGCTAAGCAACAAATAAAATCATTACCTTATCCCAGCCTTGTGAGTATGCTATGCGCTATGTGCTTCATGCCCTCTCTTTTGGCCATTGGATAAAACCTTGAAGGCTGAGCGTATGATCCTATTGGATATAAAAACTAACAAAGATGCTCTAGCCTCAAAGTGGCCCAAAGGAATGGGGGCCAGGATTGACCCACCACCCTCTATGTTCTCTAGTACAACTGTAGGATCTTCCTAAGAGACCACAGTCAACGCTTCTCCACCAATGGACCTATTGAAAATAGAGAAAATTTCCCAAGTTCATGAGAGCCAAATCGTAAAGTTGGCCAAGGCAATACCTATAATGATTCAGCAAGCCATCAGGAAAGCCATGCAACCTGCTAAAGACAAGTTGTGAGGCCTCTGTGATAAAATTGATGTCTTAGAAGTGATGACCTTGAAAGAGGATATGGAAAGATATACAATTCCTCAACCCTCCAACAACATGGACCCCGTGCCTCAGCAGTCATGGCGACCCAACCGGAGGCGTCCAAAAGTCTGCCGAATGATTGGTGGTTGGGGTTTGATAGCTCGTCAAAAATTATGTCTGATGAAGAAATATATCATAGTCGTACACTGCCCCAGTAGATGCTCACTGTAAGAGAAGTAGATCCATCATGGACACCCGGTGGGGTAGATACCACTTCTTATCACCAGCTCAGAACCCTACCGGATAAATGGGTAGTTCTTGGATCAGAAAAACCATTAGAACTCCCACCTGATCCATTGATGCCGTCTACATTGAAAACTGCCTCTTGGCATTTTGATGAAGCTACATACTCATGGATTCCTCGTCCCAACCACTAGATCTTGTAGGGAGTCCTCTTTAACTGTTTGTCTTCTCTTTGTACATTGGGGGCAATGTGTTATTTTAAGTTTGGGGNGAGGAGTGTGTGTCTTATTTTGATGAATGTTGAGTTATGAAGCAAGTGTCATCAGTGCTTTAAATGGGTCCGTTTTCTTAGTGCCTAAATTTGTGACCCATGTTCTATTTTACTTGCCTTTGTAAATAGTAGATAGTAATCAAACTCCAAGGGTTTTCTTCATACCACGGTTCTTTCCCAAGGAACAGTTTTCTCTTTCTTTTCCTTTTTGATTGTCGAATCAGGTTGACATTTATTAATGATAGATTATAAGGCGACTTTCTTAAGGAAATATGCCATGTCTTTCTTTGAGTCTTTTGTGGAACTGTTTCGAGAGGTACATAAAAAATTTTGGGATGTGTTATGAAAATGAAAAATTAGGCATTTGAAATTAGAAATATAGCACTCTCTTGTCATACATTGTAGATGCCAATCAAGAAAGTTGGATCGTGGCAGAAGGCCAATATTCAAGTACACTATCTCATATTACCATTCATATAGGCTGTCATGATTAAAACATGAAAGGGAAGGAGAAGATTATTCTGAATTATTGTATTAGCATGTAAATTTTTCATGAATATGATTTATCCAAGGGAGGAAAACAATCATTCAAACTATGAAAGTCTACCAAAATAGACAACTATTGAAAGATATCACATATCAGTTGAAGGAGATAAAATAGAGGAGATATGAGTCGCGAGGGACTTTTCCTTAACCGAAGTAATCAAATCAGCTTAGCATGAAGATATTCAAAACTTTTTATTAAAAGTGTCCAATTTAGAAGTTGTCATGAATCGAATTCAAGAAGTATTGTATAACTCAAATTATAGGGAAAAAGACCCAATTCACAGACTTTCGGCAAAACCCTAGCTCTTAACTACTTCTAAAACTGAAACTAGAGATGTAGGGCCTGAGGAAGAACATAATTCCTCACTATGAATAGCCTTACATACCTCAAACTCTCCAATATTCAATGAAAATTCTTCAAAACTGACTTTGAGACCTTATAAGCTAGTTCCTTTTAATGATTCCTGGGGTTTCACATCAAGAAAGCATTAGAACACATAGGTTAGGGTTAGGAATCTCTAATCCAACCTTAGAAATGGAGGAGAAGACTTACCTAGCCTATAAGGAATGTCTCACGTTTCTTAGGGTTGAGAGAAATGGTCTAGACTTGGAAAAATACTAGAAAAATTACTAGGGATCTATTTATAGTCGCTTCAAAATTGAGGTCCACGGCTGGGAGGACTATTCGTTCTTCTGAACGACAAACAATCAAATGAGCCGTTGAATTTGGAGATAAAATATGTTTGGCTTTAATAGTCTGATCGATGGGCCATCAACTAGAATGATAGACCGTCAACTGGGATGTTCTTTTTACTATGAGGTCTGGTCAATTCTCAAGAGTTATTCCATAATTGACAGGATGGACCATCAACTTGAATGACGGTCCATCAAGTAATTCGTGAAAAATATTCTAAAGGTTGGACATCTCTCTGATGTTATACTATGGTTGACAAGATGGGCCATCAACCTAAATGATGGTCCATCAAGTCGCCCGTGGAAATTTGGGAAGAGACATAGTCAAGGGATGGAACCAAAGTTCTATCAATGGACCGTCCTTTGACTCGACGGTTTGTGGAATCAATTGTGAAATCCCAAAATTAGTTCTGAGATAACTCTAAATGCTATTGAAATGGAGGTTAAAAATTTGAGGTATTATAGGAGTTTAGCCATGTCTAGGCCTAATCACGAATTCATTTTCTCCTATTAGGGTTAAGAACTCACTCTATTCAACTATATGCCTAATCTATAATTCCACTATCGTGCTCAATTATAAATGCGTAAATAATAATTAGGCTTAGATTAAAGAAATCAACCAATATGATAAACTAGTTAATTGAAACTAATATTCAAATAATAACATGCATGAAAGAATCATAATCCTAGAGTGAGAAGTTTAACTCCACATAGACATGGAGAAAATAAAATAAATCACATAAGGAAAATACAAAACACAATATTATGTAGAAGAAAAGGTAAAACCCAATGATGTTCGATCTCCACATCGGCTCCCAGCTCTTCCCAGATCAAAAGTTCTATTTCAAGATGTGTTTATGAACTATTTATGTAACACCTCATACCTTCGACTATCGTTTGGAATATTAGACATATGAGATTAGATCTGAACCTAGTGAATATGTTTATAGCTAGGTGTAAAGGCCAATTTTAATTTGTGAAATTTGTGTTGGATGTGAATAAGTCCCTAAGGGAACTCTAGAACTATAACTACCTGTCCGACATTTAGAAGGCCTTAGCGACAATGGCGTAGAAATTTAAATTCTTGGGGATCTAAAATTAATAATCCTTGAATAAAGAATTGGTTTCTTAATTATTTAAAAAAGGTTGAGTTAAAAAAAATTTCTAGGCTCAGGAAACTGGACCACTACAGAGGGCGCCTTACGCCATAGAGAGATGCTGCAGTGGAATAAGCATCACTGCAGCGGAAGACAGAGACCAAAACTTCATGTTTTCCCACTTTTAAAACCAAATCCTATTATAAAAAGGAATTAATAATTCGATGGAAAGGAATTTTGGTTATTCTAGAAAGAAAGGAATAGGATGTCTAGTGAAGGGAAAGATTCCACCATCCTCCCCGACGAATTTCTTCAATAAAGTTTAGAATCGGTGCAAGAACAAAACTCCATTGCTTTCTTCGAAGTATCTTGGCGCCCAAGTAGGTTATGGCTTACCTTTGTGTTAGACTTTGATTAGTAACTCATATATGTTTGACATGCAATTGATGAGTAAAACAAATAATTATAATGTTGAGAATGACCAGTATAAATGATTGATAACGCTCAAATTACACCTATGAAGAAGTATAACGCGGTCGTTGTCAATAAAGAACCCAATAAGGTTGGGGTCGATCTCATAGGGAATATGGTCAAGATATAGAATAATTCTAGTATTTAGGCTTTTAGTTTAGTTATTTCCTAAGGAGGGTTTGTAGAGAAATAATCAAGTGACAATATTGTGAAATGGTGTTGTTATCAAAGTTATGCAATTAACTAAGGAGGTGTTCCCCATAGCTTCTTAACTAGTTTGGGTTATTACACTTGTGATCTATTCCAATACTTAGCCTGTAGAACTGATAAACTATATTTATCCAAATGGCTGATTTGCCCCTATTAGATGACTATACTTAATTATTGGGTTAGGCCTCATGAGCGATTTCAATTAACCTTTTTCAATAATGTAACACCTCGTACTTTCGGCTATGGTTGGGACCATTAGACATGTGAATTAGACCCTAAATGAGTGAACATGGGTATACTTAGGTGTAAGGGTCAATTATTGAGTGTGGAAAATGTGTTGGATTTAAATTAAGACCTTAAGGAAACTTTAGAGCAAAGTTGGGTTAAAAGCCCCCACCGATGAAGTCTTTCAGAAAATTTGGTGTAAGGTCCAACTACAAAAGATCATATCTCCCAATTAACAAAGTGCATTTGGGTGTTCTACCATAAAATTAAAGCTATATTAATCTAGTTTCAATGCATCCAAGTATGCCTAAATAAGAGTTTGGAGTAAAAACTTTTGGGTATTTTACTGAAGAACTATCAAGCTGTTGCGAATTGTGGACCAAGACGCAGCTAGTGCTTTGAAGTGTAGCCCGCGGATGGAAGATTCTAGCCACAGATCACAAAATAGTGACTGGTCAGTAGAGGGTCCAAATGTGGACCAAAATGCGGCCTGCTCCTTGGAAAGTGCGGTTCGCAGATTGGCTGTGAAATGTACATTTTTCTGTAAAACATGATTTCAGCCCCTATTTAAAAATGTGATTTCGGATTCACTTCCTTATTTCTTCACCTCAACTAGACCCCAATAGACCTAAAATCTCTCTAAAACCCTTCTAGGTGTGAACAAACATCTTCAATGATCTTATAATATAAAACCCCGAATCTCTCAAGGTTTTGACATGAATTCATCTCTCTCTCCTCTAGCAAGGTCAAGAACAACTTTTGGGTGTCAGGGCTTGGAATCTTGAGCACTTCTCCTTCCTTAAGGGTAAGTAAATATCCTAAAACCATACATGAGTACTGTTTTCTACTCCTTGGGGATTTTCTAAGGTCAGTACTCATGGGACGGTGCTAGAAATCCATGATTTCATGTGATGACCTAGGGTTAAGGTTATGAGACTGTTTTGGTGTTGAAGATGGAGGTGGTTATTTGGATGGACTTGTAATTGTTATGTATGCTATTAAGGTGCTATAGAAAGAGGTATATGTTAGTATACCCCACCTATATGAGGCTCAAATTTCTATGCATATCAATTGTTCGATGAAATGCTTCTACAACTTGAGTTTTGTTGTTAAGCTATTGATTGTAGTTCCTATCTATATAATTATTGTAGATTGACGTTATAAAAGGATTGTTGCTTTGTGGTGATAGTTTTGAGGCCAAGAATAAGGTATGTAAGGCTGACCCTTGTGCGGGAATACTTGTTTCATTCCCCACACCATATTTCATGAAATTTCCACATAAAATCCTTCTTTTTGAATTGTTAGGGTTAAGGTCAAGAACGTTATATCCACAATAAATGATTTTCAAAAATCTTTAAGTTCCAACACATTTATTATGATTATCCTTGACTTTCCATGAATTCTATGAATCCTTTTGTTGAGAAGAGTCAAACTCTATGATTTATGATTTTGCTTATTCTCTCAAAGAAAAGTTTCAAGGATTTTCTATACAATGACTATGACATGATGACTTATGAATTTAACAGTCTTATGATGATGAAGAACTATGATTTAGATACGATAATGACTGTAGCTTTGGTTCTTAATGATGATTTTAAGAAAATCACATTACGTAATGAAAAGGGAGTAGTATTAATAACCGAGAAGGCTTCATGCTTGAAACTACATATGCCAACATAAGGTGATGGATCATTTTCGTTGGTTTGGGAGACTCCTATATGCTCTTAGTAGGGGATGTTATGGATCCTTGCTAGCACTATGATATGTATATCTCATACCCTAGCAAAGTATGAGATGGCTTAACTGATCAGACAGAGATCAGACTCCATGTTTACAAGGCGGTTTATGTCGGTTAAGAAAAAAACCTCCCATAATGATTTATTGAATGATGATGAAAGCATGATTTTTTAAGGGGTCTATTTATTGATTTGTTTTATATCCTTGATTTTCTTTATGCTATGTCATTATCTTGATTTTTTTTATGGTTCAGCTATGTTATGTTTCTTTTAGATGCTTTACATATAGTACAATCCTATGTACTTAAATCCTTGTAGCCGGGGGCACTACATTATTTTACAATATAGATTTAGGTACTCATATCGATGACCGTGCTGCTTGCTAGGATTCCACTTCATTCAGCTGTTGGTGAGCCCCACTTTTTTTGGGCTTAGAATTTTATCCATAATTATTAGATATTCATTTAAAAGTATGTCAGGTGCCTTGTACTAGTAAACAGTTACTGTAGTATGTTAGAGTCTTCATAGATTATTTCTCATGTTATGTAAACTTGTCAAGTCTTATCTTTAAATTGAGTATTTAAACCTTTAACGTTTAAGTTTATCTATTTTCCACTTATGATTAGATGCATGCTTGTGATGTATACTATGTATGCGGTTCACTCGAGTCAGCAATGACATTGAGTGCCGGTCACACCTAGGCCCTGATTCGGGGCGTAACAAACTTGGTATGAAAGCCCTTGGTTCAAGTGTCTTAGGGGGTCCATGAAACCATGTCTAAACTAGTCTAACCCATAAGTGTGAAACACGACACATTTATAAGTTAGAAGCTACCGGACATATAAGAATGTTACTCTTCTTTCCTACTCTAGATCGTGCTATAGAGTTTAACTCTAAGTGAATATTATAATGTTCGTGTTGTTGCGTTTCTTACAGAAAATGCCTGTTACAAGAAGAAAACCTCAAGCCAAAAGACCAGTGCCGCCAACGAGGCAAACTCTAGTGAATCTCAGGGAGTTTAGAGGAGGTCTTGGGGTTGCCCTATAGGCCAGACCACTCTTACTTCTCCACCGTTGACAGAGGGTCCTATGCGGAACCCTACAACATATGTCCCACCCGTTAGTATGACAGATATGGATATGAGGGGAGCAATTCAGATATTTACCCAATTGGTTGCAGCACAGACTCAACGTCAAGGTACACCATCGCAGAGTATGGGATCTCATCAAGCTCAGTAACATCGAGGATGAGAGAATTCCTCAAGATGAATCCCCCAGTTTTTACGGGGTCTTGGCCAGAGGAGGATCCCCAGAATCTTATTGATGAGGTGCAGAGAATTTTAAGAGTGTTGCATGTTAGTGAGACAAAGGTAGTGGAATTTGCCTCCTATCAGCTAAAGGATGTAGCTATCACTTGGTACAAGCAGTGGGAATTATCCCAAGGGGAAGATGTAGTCCCTGCTGTGTGGATGACTTTCTGGATTCCTTCATTGATTACTTTAACCTATAGAGCTGAGGGAAGCCAGAGCAGAGGAGTTTACATCTCTCAGAAAAGGCTCTATGAGTGTGCGAGAGTATAGCCTTAAGTTCACACAATTGTCACAATATGCTCTGGAGATGGTTTATACTATGTGGGCAAGGATGCGTCATTTTGTATATGTTTTGGGAACTCACTTGGCCAGTGATTGTACCTCAGCCTTGCTGAAAAAATAGATGTATATTTCCAGGTTAATGGCTTATGCTCAAGAAATGGAGGACTTGAAGAAGAGGATTAGAGCAGACAAAGGCAATAATCAACACAAGAGGGATACATTAGTTGGCTATAATGACCGCAACACTAGTAGGAACATCTTTAATGGGAGATTATCAGATAGGGAACCATCTACCACAATTGCACCACCTACCAGATACAAAAATGATAAGCGAGGTCATAAGGGTCAAATCCATAACTCTAGAGCACCAGGCTCTTGTCACGACCCGAACGTACACCCGGATCGTAGACACGGGATAAGGAGCCCCGAGAGACCCCAAGTCGACCCATGGCGTGAGAATACATCAAATTGATTCACATAAGCGGAATACTTAACATAAGGAAACGAAATCATGACATAATAATGGATAAAAGACAATAAAAGATTCATACATGAAAACTGAATACAACTTATAGTCTAAAAAGCCTCTAATCATGAATGACGGGTTGAAGGGACAATACCCCAACTAACCCTACGATACTGAAACTGAAAGAGAACAATAGAGTCTGTACATATGGCCCTCGAAACATGAGGACTCACCAAATAAGCTGATAGTGAACTTTGAAGAGCTACTAAGGAGGGTGAGCCTGAGAGCCGGGTCCTGTATCATGAAACGATACAACATAGAAAGTATGCGGTCAGTACGTGGAATGTACCAAGTATGAAACATAAGTAAAATGGACATTTAAAATATATGAAACTCATAAATTATTAAAAGAGTAGGACATCATGCTCATATCGTAAATATCATAACATAACATAAGGCTCAAGGTTTTCAAATCATTTGTAATACAAACATAATCATAAACATAGGAGAAAAGCTTTAATTAACATGACTTGAGCCAAAATACATAATCATAACATGCGTAAATCATGAGTAACAATGGGAGATTCTCTTAACCGACAAACCCCATATGAGCACACATGAAGTCCGACTAGTAAACCTAGTGGGGAGGCCATTCGTACATTTCCAAGGGTAGAACCGTGAAGGGCATGATATCACCATGAAAAGGGCCAATTGGGCCAGGGAAAGTCATAAAGGAGGTCCCAACATACCTACGGTGGCACATAGTTTATGAGATCCGGGGCTTAACCCGAGCTCCCGACCTGCTCAATGTTCGATACTACTCCCAAAACGTATATATAGTGCTCGTAGTATAATATGCATGAATTCATGGGCTAGTTAAATCATGATAGTCATAAACATACTTGTACATACGTGGATTGGCCATGAAACAAGGCTCGTGAATCAGCCAAAACATAATTTATAAATCATAAGGTTCATACATACATGTAGATCATGCATATAGCTTGGAATTCATGAAATCATGATGGGTAATTGATTAAATCCATAATTTAAATCATAATTCATGTTGGGCTTGTAAATATCATTATTGGAAATGTAATCATAAATCGATTAATCATGAATCATGCATAATTAGGCTTAATTCCATAGAAATCAAAATCGATAACATTATAAGTAATTTAAATCATAAAAGCTGGTCAAAAACCCATACAATATGATAAGATTCAAAAATCACAAAGCCTATTAACAAATCATTAGATTTTTATATAATTCTACTTCTAAACCCCATAAACTTTAGATAGAATTTTCATGAAATCGTAGAGAATGGGCATGGGTATGAAACGATACACCCATTGATAGCCTTACATACCTGAAAATAACTGATTCTTAATCTCCCTTGAATACCAAAGAAAGAATTGGAAGGGTTTGAAGAAAAAAGCCTCGAATCACCCTTGAACACTTCTCTATAGTCTTGCATGCATGAATGAGGACTTAGAATAAATTATCCCTCTAAAACCCTCCTTTCCTAGGCTAAAACGACATAGTTTAGGCTTTCATAGAATGGAAAAGTCGAAAATTCCCTTAATGAATCTTTCCTGAAAACTATCCAAGTTGGTCCAACGGGTCGTACCAATGAGTCGTTGGAAAGAACCACAACCCGTCATATGGCCTATCATGACCACTGTTAAGACTAGCCTCCGGAACTGAACCACGGATGCACAGGACGACTCATCCTTTGAACCAATGGGTTGTCAGGTCGACCATTGTTTCCTATTGAACTTTAACACCTTATCCTCTAACGGGACTCACAACGACTCATTACACCAATCAACGAGTCGTTGTTTCCTTCTGTCAAAGCCACTAGAAGTTTCACTCCTCAATTAATGAGTACAAATGATGGTTCATGGTAACCCATGACGGGTCTTGGGGTTACCCGTTGCTTCCCAGATGTCAAGGTCCATATCCCACCACGACTGCAAAGGACGGCTCATTGTATCCCACAATGGGTCATCACATCGATCGTTGTTTCCACTATTAGAAGAATTTCCCCACACCACTACTGCATACAACGACTCATGGTTTGATACCATGAGTCATTCCGTTGCCCGTTCTGTGCTATTTTCTCAATTTCAGCAGTTTTCAACTTTTAACTTCCGGATCTACTCTTAAGCATTTTGGGGTATTACAATATATTCCCCTTGGAAACATTCATCCTCGAATGTAGGAAATAAGCAGAAAATAGAAACATGCAATCATCATATTCAAATACTGATCATTTAAACCGAAACTTTACAGAATGACTACCTTCGATTCATATCACATAGCTGAACTTATCTCATGCTTCACATATACATCCATACATATAAAATAAACTTGAACACATGAGATGAAAATGAAAACTAAATAGAGTCATAGGGCATAACTGATACCTCAAGTCGGAACTGAGCCGGTAGGGAATAAGTGTGGGTATTTAGCCATCATATCCGCTTCGGCTTCCCATGTAGCTCCTTCAACATGCTGATTTCTCCACAAGACTTTAACTGAAGCTACTTCTTTGTTCCTTAGCCTCCGAACCTGACGATCCAATATTTCAACTGGAACTTCCTCATACTTAAGATTTTCTTTTACACCAACGCTGTCCACCGGGACTAGTAGAGCTGGATCTCCCAAACACTTCTTCAAAAGCGATACATGGAACACGGGATGCACGAAATATAACTCTGAGGGCAAGTATAACTCATACGCTACCTTACCAACTCTTCTCATAATCCGGTAGGGACCAACATAGCGGGGACTGAGTTTTTCTTTCTTCCCAAACCGCATGACTCCCTTCATGGGAGATACCTTTAGAAATACCCAATCGTCTATTTCGAACTCCAAATCTCTCCTCCTTATATCAGCATATGACTTCTGACAATTCTGAGAGGTTTTTAACCGGTCCCTTATCAACTGAACCTTTACCATAGCCTCATGAATAGAATCAGGCCCTATCATAGCTGCCTCACCAACCTCAAACCATCCGATGGGAGATCTACATCTCCGCCCATAGAGAGCCTCGAATGGTGCCATTTGGATATTGGAGTGATAGCTGTTGTTGTAAGCAAACTCGATCAGGGGAAAATGATCATTCCAACTACCTTTGAAGTCCATTACACTTGCTCTCAACATGTCCTCGAGAGTTTGGATTGTCCGCTCCGCCTGACCATCCATTTGCGGATGAAATGCTGTGTTGAGCTTAACCTGAGACCCAAGACCTTTTTGAAAAGATCGCCAAAACTGAGTACCTTGGTCCGAAATAATAGACAAGGGAACTCCATGTAATTGAACCAACTCTCAGAATACAGTTTGGCATAATCATCCGCTGAATTAGTGGTTTTGACCGGTAGAAAGTGTGCAGCCTTGTTCAGCCTGTCTACCACCAACCAAATAGAATCGTAGTATTGGCGAGTACGAGGTAGGCCTATAATGAAATCCATATTAATCTCTTCCAACTTCCAAGTGGGAACACAAATGTCCTAAAGTACGCCTCCCGGCCTTTGATGCTCGACCTTTACTTGCTGACAATTCAGGCATTTGGCTATGAATTCTGCAATATCCCTCTTCATACTGTCCCACCAATAGATTTCTCGTAAATCACGATACATCTTCATGGATCCCCGGTGGATAGAATATCTGGTACCATGGGCCTCATGCAATATCCGGGCCCTCAAACCATCAACATCTAGAACACACAAATGACCCTGGTACAGAAGCTCACCATCTCCCCCTTGGGAGAAAACCTCCACCTTTTGACTCTGCACAACTTTTTTCAGCTTTACCAAAATCGGATCCTCATATTTTCTAGCCTTCACATCAATCACCAAGGATGATTTTGATCCGTTTTGCACAACGACGACGCCATCGGTCGAGTCAAACAATCCAACTCTCAACCTTGCAAGTCGATGGACATCTTTCACCAACTCCTTCTTTCCCTCATTCACGTGGGACACACTCTCCATAGAGGGCCTATTAAGTGCGTCCTCTACCATATTAGCCTTAACCCGATGGTAAAGGACACTCATGTCGTAGTCCTTTAGTAGGTCCAACCACCTCCTTTGCTGAAGATTGAGGTCCTTCTGCGTGAACACATATTGCAAGCTCTTGTGATCCGTGAATACATCCATATGGACCCCATTTAAGTAATGCTTCCATATCTTCAATGCGAATACTACCGTTTCCAACTCTAGATATGGGTTGGGTAACTCTTCTCATGGATCTTTAATTTTCTAGAGGCATATGCTATTACCTTGCCCTGCTACATCAAGACCTACCTGAATCCCATTCTCGAAGCGTCACAATACACAACAAAATAGTCCATACCCTCAGGTAGTGTCAACATCGGTGCGGTAGTGAGTCGAGCCTTCAATTCTTGGAAGCTCTTCTCACAAGCCTCCAACCATTGAAACTTTACCTTCTTCTGAGTCAGCTTGGTCAATAGTGCTGCAATTGCTGAAAATCCCTCAACAAATCTCTAGTAGTAGCCTGCTAGGCCCAAGAAACTTCGAATATCCAAAGGATTCACCGATCTGGGCCAATTCTTCACTGCTTCAATTTTCTAAGATCCACCCTTATGCCTTCACTTGATACCACATGGCCCAAAAATGCTACTGAGTTCAACCAAAACTCACACTTGCTGAACTTTGCATACAACTGACGATCCCTGAGGGTCTGGAGCACTACTCTCAAATGAGCGGCATGCTCCTCCTCGCTCCGAGAGTATATAAGAATGTCGTCGATGAACACGATCACGAACATATTCAAATATTACTTGAACACCCTATTCATCATATCCATGAAAGCTGCAGGAGACGTCGTTAGTCCAAAAGAAATAACTACGAATTCATAATGTCCGTACCGCGTCCTGAAGGCTGTCTTTGAGATATCACTCTCCCGAACTCCCAGCTGATGATACCCAGACTGGAGATCTATCTTGGAGAAACACTTGGCACCCTGGAGCTGGTCAAACAAATAATCAATCCTGGGTAAGGGATATCTGTTCTTGACGGTGACCTTGTTCAATTTCCGATAGCCAATGCACATCCGAAGTGATCCATCCTTTTTATAGACAAATAAAAATGGTGCACCCCATGGAGACTTGCTCGGTCTAATGAAACCCTTATCTAACAAGTCCTTCAACTACTCTTTTAACTCTTTTAGCTTGGTTGGAGCCATCCTATAGGGAGGAATAGATATAGGCTACGTATCGGGTAAGAGGTCAATACCAAAATCAATCTACCTCTCAGGAGGAACACCTAGCAAATCATCGGGAAAAACCTCCGATACTCACACACCACTGGAACTGACTGGATAGTCGGGGTCTCGGACTAAACATCCTTAACCCTAACTAGGTGATACATGCAGCCTTTAGAAATCATTTTCCTAGCCTTAAGATATGAAATAAACCGACTGGATGGTACAACTGAATTACCCTTCCATTCCAAAACTGACTCACTTGGAAATCGGAATTCCACTGCACGGGTCCCATAACTAATCGAAGCATAACATGAAAACAACCAATGCATGCACATAATGATGTCAAACTCAGTCATAGCTAACTCTACTAAGTCTGCGGAGGTGACCTTATGCAATACTATAATGCGGCAACCTCTATACACCCGCCTGGCTTTAACTGAATCACCGATTGGTGTAGATACTGAGAACGGTTCTGACAGGATTTCAGGGCTAACTCCAAAACTACTAGCAATATAAGGGGTCACAAAAGACAAAGTAGCTCCTAGATCTAACAAGGCATAAGCATCAATATGGAA
>JACEIK010003391.1:39940-68604 GCA_018107945.1 Datura stramonium | reverse complement strand
AACATGCATGAATTCATGGGATAGTTAAATCATGATAGTCATAAACATACTTGTACATATGTGAACTAGCCATGAAACAAGGCTTGTGAATAAGCCAAAACATAATTCATAAATCATAAGGTTCATACATACTTGTAGATTATGCATATAGCTTGAAATTCATGAAATCATGATGAGTAATTGATTAAATCCATAATTTAAATCATAATTCATTCTGGGATAGTAAATATCATTATTGGAAATGTAGATCGTAAATCGATTCATCATGAGTCACGCATTATTAGGCTTAATTCCATAGAAATCAAAATCGATAACATTATAAGTAATTTAAATCATAAAAGCTGGTCAAAAACCCATAGAATATGATAAGATTCAAAAATCACAAAGCCCATTAACAAATCATTTTTATTTTTATATAATTCTACTTCAAAACCCCATAAACTTTAGATAGAATTTTCATGAAATCGTAGAGAATGGGCATGGGGGTGAAAGAAGACACCCATTGATAGCCTTACATACTTGAAAACAACTAATTCTTAATCTCCCTTTAATGTCCAAGAAAGAATTGGAAGGATTTCAAGAGAAAAGCCTTGAATCACCCTTGAACACTTCTCTATACTCTTGCATGCATGAATGAGGACTTAGAATAAATTATCCCTCTAAAAGACCCCCCTTTCCTAGGCTAAAATGACGTAGTTTAGGGTCTCATAGCATGGAAAAGTCGAAAATTCCCTTTTGAATCTTCCCAGAAAACTGTCCGGGTTGGTCCAACGGGTCATACCAATGAGTCGTTAGAAGGAATGATGACCCATCATATAGCCCATCTTGAGCACTGCTTAGACTAGCCTCCGGAACTGAACCACGGACGGACAGGACGACTGGTCCTTTGAACCAACAGGTCGTTAAGTCGACCGTTGTTTCCTCCTGAACTTTAACACCTATCCTCTAACGGGACTCACCACGACTCATTACACCAGTCAACACGTCATTATTTCCTTCCGTCAAAGCCATTGGAAATTTCACTCCTCAATCAACGACTACACATGATGGTTCGTGGTAACTCATTACGGTCATGGGTTTACCTATTTCTTCCCAGATGTCAAGGTCCAGATCCCACAACGACTGCTAAGGACGACTCATTGTATCCCACAGCGGGTCGTCACATCGATCGTTGTTTCCACTACCACAAGAATTTCCCCACACCATGATTTTATACAATGACCCGTGATTTGATACCACAAGTCGTTATGTCATGACCCGAATATACACTCGGATCGTAGACACGGGACAAGGGACCCCGAGAGACCCTAAGTCAACCCATCGCTCATGCATTTAACTAATCTCATTTAAATAAACGGAATAGTAAGTATAAAACAACGCGGGAACATAACCATGCCATAACTTCACAAAATACCAAACAATTACATAAGCTGAATACTACTCATTTGTCTGGAAGCCTCTAATACATAAGATGGGTTGATGGGACAACATCCCCAACTAACCCGAGCAATACTGAAATGTAATCAATAGGAAAGTTTATCAAACGACCCTCGAAAAATGAAGACTCACCAACAAGTTGATATCATAGGCTGGAATGGTCTAAGGATGAGGATGAGCCTGAGATTCGGACCCTGTATCATAATGATACAACATAGAAAGTATGCGATCAATAAGTAGAATATACTGAGTATGAAAGGTAAGTAAAACAGATATTTTAAAAGGTAAAGTAAAGTCATAAATAGACATAGGAGAAGGTCATCATGCTTGCATAAAAAATCTTCGTGATAAAACATAAGGCTCAAGGCTTTCAAATCATTCCAACATCATTGATTATCATAATCGTAAATAACTTTATCATAATAGAACTTGAGCCAATAACATAAATATAACAATGCATAAAAACATGTGGAACAATGGGAGGACTCTTCATAACCGACACCATCATGGTAGAGCCTTTCATGATGCCNTTGAGCCAATAACATAAATATAACAATGCATAAAAACATGTGGAACAATGGGAGGACTCTTCATAACCGACACCATCATGGTAGAGCCTTTCATGATGCCCCACTGTCTTGCTCAAGTGGGCAGAGCCGACCCTGGCTTGCCAGGCGAGGGTCGTGCATTAGGCGTGATATCACATTTGAGGGGATCGGTATCAATACAATATGTATAACATTAGAACCCACGGTGACACATGGTTATGAGACACCGGCGTAGTCCTTTGAATGCCAGGCCGCTCGGTGCTCAACACGGCTCCCAAAAATATGTATATAGGCTCATACGTAAATTATTAACATCATGCATAAAATTCATTGGCTAAGATATAACATTTATATTCATTGATCCCCTTTTAAAACATGCTTACCCAAGAATCAAGGCCCTTTTCATCAGCCAACATCATAAATTGATAAATCATGGAATTCGTTTCATAAATCGTTATGGGCATTGCCTAATGCTTCATCATACTCAATTCTTTCAAAACATACTCATAAACATGGGTAACTTGGATTCATGCATTTCCAAAATCAATAAGCTTAAAATAATGAATATTCATCATAAACCATAATTTCCATGAACTTCCATAAATGGGCAATTTAGATTTAAAAGGATTGAAACATGATTTTGAAGAAAATAATACAAAACCTGCCCAACATGCATAATTCAATAATTAAAACTCAATTTAAACATATCCATAAAGAGAAATCACATTGTCATGCTTTGGGTAAAACCCCCATGGAATTTGAGTAGGATAATTCATGAATTAACTCGAAATTGGGCATGGGTGAGGAAGAATTCCACCCATTTTAAAACCCTACATACCTGAGAATAGATGGACTTAAAGTTCCTTGAGCACCCACAAAGAATTGGTAGAAAATTTGGGGAAGAAGGCCTTGAATCTCCCAAAAACCTCTCTAAAATCCTTGCATGAGAATGAGCATGCAATAGGGACTTAACTCCTCTTATCACACTCATAAAATATCCAAAACGTCATTGTTTAGGCCTTGGGGACTTAGAAAATTACCGAAACACCCTCATTAAAACGCAGGAAATATCTAGTTGTCAGTCCTCATGAGGGACCTAACGGGTTGTTGCCTCAGGGCACGACTAGTGGCCTTGATCCGTTGAGTCCACTACCCAAAACTCCAAAGGAACCCCGCGGGTGACTTCATGAGTCATGAAGTTAGAACGACTCGTGGTCACCTTCCGTGGCCTACACAGCCCATTGCAATATTGCCAATCCTCCAGGGTTGACCACGGGTGACCTCATGAGTCGTGAGGTCTGACCACGACTCGTGGTCAGGCCCGTGGCCTCCTCACTCAGACTTTGCCTAACCAAGCTGACCACGAGTCACTTCACAACTCGTGGTCACTCCTCACGACTCACCTCACAAGTCGTTCTGTGACCTAGTGCGAATTTTTAATTTTTCTTCATTTTCACCTCCGGGTCTGATCCTTGGGTCTCCGGGGTGTAACAATATCTCCCCCTTGGGAACATTCATCCTCGAATGTTAGAAACATGCAGAAAACTTAGAAACAAGCTATCACCATATAGGACCAATCATTTAAGTCAAAAACTAACGGAATAACTACCTCCGAAAGAAAATACATAGCTAAACTAAATTCAGACATCACATACATTTACCATATCATAAAAAAAACTTGCACACATGAACTGAACGGGAAAAGATGATTAAAGGTTTAGGGCAAAACTGATACCTCAAACTGAAACGGAGCCGATAGGGAATAAATAAGGGTATTTAGCTATCATATTTTCTTCGGGTTCCCTCGTAGCTCCCTCAACACGCTGATTTCTCCATAATACTTTAACTGAAGCTAATTCTTTATTCCTCAGCCTCCAAACCTGATGATCCAAGATTTCAACAGGAATTTCTTCATAACTGAGGCTATCCTTCACTCCAATTCTTTTTACCGGAACCACCAAGACTGGATCACCCAAGCACTTCTTCAAAAGTGACACATGACGACGGAATGAACCGAAGATAGCTCCGAGGGCAAGTCCAACTCATACGCCACCTTACCAACTCTTCTCACAACCCGGTAGGGGCCAACATAGCAGGGACTGAGTTTACCTTTCTTTCCTAACCGCATGACTCCCTTCATGGGAGATACCTTTAGAAATACCCAGTGGCCCACATCAAACTCCAAATCTATTCTCCTCACACCAACATACGATTTTTGACGACTGTGAGCGATTTTCAACTTGTCCCTTATCAACTGAAACCTCACCATCACCTCATGAACCGAATCTGGTCCTATCATAGCTGCCTCACCAACCTCAAACCATCCGATGGGAGATCTACACCTCCGCCCATAAAGAGCCTCGAACGGTGCAAAGAGCCTCGAACCCAGTGCTTATCTGGATACCGGAGTGGTAACTATTATTATATGCAAACTCAACAAGGGAAAATGATTATCCCAACTACCTTTAAAATCCATAACACATGCCCTCAACATATCCTCAAGGGTTAGAATGGTTCGTTCTGCCCGACCGCTTCATTAGCTGATGGAAGGTCAGATCGAGCTTAACTCCGCGTCCCAAGTCCTTATTGAAAAGAATGCCAGAATTGAGAGGTAAACTGAAAGTACCGGTCTAATAGACAAGGGTACCCATGAAGTCGAACAACTCGCGAATATACAACTTTAGCATAATCATCCGCCAAATCGCGGGTCTTGACCAAGAGGAAATGTGCCTTTGTTAACCTGCCCACCACCACCCAAATGGAGTCATAGTGTCGTTGAGTATGAGGTAGGCCTGTAACAAAATCCATGTTAATCTCTTCCCACCCATGTGGGGATGCCGATATCCCGAAGTACGCTCCTACTTTGATGTTCGATTTCACTTCGTCGACAATTAGGACATTTTTCTATAAACTCCGCAATATCCTTCTTCATACCATCCCACCAATAGATTTCTCGAAAATCCCGATACATTTTTGTAGATCCTGTATGAATAGAAATCTCGGTACCAGGGCTCATGCAATATCCAAACTCGTCAAAATTATCGATGTCCGTAAACACATAGTCGCTCCGGTATTCGTAGAACACCATCTCCCCTTGGGAGAAGAACTCCACCTTCTGACCGCACCGCCTACTTCAACTTCTCAATATTGATCCTCATCTTGCTTGGATTTAACATCAACCACCAAGGACGATCAATTCGTTATGCACAAAAACACCACACGTCGAGTCAATCAATCTAACTCCCAACCTTGCAAAGTCGGTGGACGTCCTTCACCAACTCCTTCTTTCCTCATCCACGTGGGACACACTCTCCGGAGAGTCTACTAAGCGCATCCACAACCACATTAGCCTTGCCCTAGTAGTAAAAGACACTCATGTCTATACGTCCTTAAGTAATTCCAATCCACCTCCTTTTGCCAAAAGATTTAGATCTTATTGCGTGAACACATATTACAAGCTTTCTGATCCGTAGAATACATCCACGTGACCCCATACAAGTAATGTCGACATATATTCAATGCAAACACCACCGTGACCAACTCAAGATCATGGCCTGCAATTTTTTCATGACTTTCAACCTGCCTCGAGGCATATGCTATTACCTTCCCACGTTGCATCAACACACATCCCAGTCCGACTCTCAAAGCATAACAATAGACAACAAAGCCATTTAACCCTCGCAAGGTCAACACTCGGAGTTGAAGTGAGTCGGTCTTCAATTCTTTAAAGCTTTTCTCACAAGCATCCGACCATTGGAATTTAACCTTTTCCCGAGTCAACTTAGTCAAAGATGCCGCAATAGATGAGAAACTTCCTCCACAAATCTTCGGTAATAACCCCGCTAACTTCTAAGAAACTCGGGACTCTCGAAGGATTCACCCGGGCCTAGACCAATTCTTCACCGCTTCGATCTTCTGGGAATTCCCACCTATGCCTTCGCTTGATACTACATGCCCTGCAAATGATACCGAGTTTAGCCAAAAGTCACACTTACTAAACTGCATACAACCGACGATCCTTGAGGCTTGTCACATTATTTCCGCGCGCACGCCTCGGTTTAGAGTATATAAGAATGTCGCCGGCGAACACGCATCATGAACATATCCAAATATGGTTTGAACACCCTGTTCATCAGGTCCATAAAAGCTGCAGGAGCATTGGTTAGCCCAAAAGACATAACAATAAATTCGTAGTACTATACCGAGCCCGTAAAGCGGCCCTCTAGATGCCACTTCGAACTCTAAACCGATGATACCTGCACCTAAGATAGACTGAGAAGCACTTGGAACCCCGAAGTTAGTCAAACAAATTATCAATCCTGGGTAGAGGAGACTTGTTCTTGATGGTAACCTTGTTCTTGTCAATAGTACATACACATGAGAAGGGAGCCGTCATTCTTCTGAACAAATAGAATTGGTGTACCCCATGGAACCGGCTCATTCTAATGAATCTCTTATCCAACAAATCCTTTAACCGATCCTTCAATTCCTTTAGCTCGGCTGAGCCATCTCATAAGGAGGATAGAAATAGGCTTCATATCCGGCAATAGATCAATACCGAAACCAATTTCCTTTTTCTCGGGGAACACCCGGAAAATCTCGTGAAACACTCGATATTCGCACACCACCGTAACCCACCACAGCGGGGTCTCTGACCTACATCCTTAACCCTATCTAGGTAGTACATACACCTCTTAGAAGATCTGGTCTCCTAGCCTTAAGATAGGAAATAAATCGAATTGCTAGTGCATCACTAAACTACCTTCCATTCCAAAACCGACTCACCTAAAAACGAAACTCCATGGCACGGGTCCTATAATTAATTGAAGCATAACATGCAAAAAACTAATCCATACCCAAAATGATATCAAAATCAGTCATGGACAATTTTACTAAGTCTCAAGTGAGGAACCTTATGCAACACCATAATAGGGAAACCTCAATATACTGCCTAGCTATGACCGAGTCACCAACTGGGGTAGAAACTGAAAACGTTTCTGACAAGGTCTTGTGACTAACTCCAAAGCTACTAGCAATGTAAGGAGTCACAAAAGACAATATAAATCCCGACTAACAAGGCATAAACACGTATGAAAGACACGCAACATACCAGTGACCACGTCAGACAAAGTCTCCTGCTCTTGGCGCGAGGAAAGGGCATAGAATCGTGTTTTGCCGCCTACAGCCACCTCTTACTAGGTTATGCTCCTTCCGGAGCTAAACGGGCCGGGAGCCGCGCCGGCCCCGCGGTCCGTGATCGACCTCCTATCATCACCCTGTCTGGCATATAGACATGCTCGGTGCATGTGTACAGATATACCACACCTGAAGCAGACATCTGAACCGAGTGCAGGCACTCCTGGTGTGACCCCCTGCCTTGTTTCCTGCACGGCTCCGGAAGGGTATACTCTAACCAGGTACCCTCTCGATCCTCGACCCCGAAGCCCCCGCCTCCTTTGATCACCCTTAGGCTTGGAAGGGTCACTAGCTAATGATGGTGCTGGGGCTAGTGACCTCTGTTGAAACTATGGACGGTAGCCACCGCCGGACCTCCGATGTGAAAACCCACGACTATTTATCCGAGCCCTTTGCCTCCCCCTCCTCTCATAAGCCGCCCATCCGTTGGGCGTACAACACTATGTGATGGAAGTCCATATCCTGGTGGAGCAGTCCTGCAATCCTTTTCTAAATAACCAACCACGCCATGAACAAATCGGCTCACCTCGCCCCTCCCCATCTATCACAAACTCGGGGGCACTTTTGACAATCAAGAACTCAAGCGAATACCTAGCACCGTCATCTTTCCTGCTTGAGGTTAACAAACTCAGCTGCTTTCACCCTCATCTCCCTAGGGAAGAACCTATCGAGAAAGGCCATGGAACCTATCCTTAACTGAGCAGGGCCCGCCTCGCCGCCCGCCGTCCTTCCATTGCTTATACCATATATGAACGAACTCTTTAGTCAAGAGGACAATTCGACACACTCCCCATTTGACACCCCCATAACCTGAGTGACCTTCAAGATCCCTTCAATAAACTCCATATGTGGGCCCTCATCCACCTCCGATCATGTGAACTTAGGAGGGTTCATCCTCAAGAAGTTCCCAATCGAGGCGCCGCGCATTACAGCCTCGTGGAACCTGGCAAATGTACCAGCTGACACCCGAGCGGATAAGGCCCGCACCAATATTTGAATCGCCGCCCGAAACTCGCATAGTAGCCGACTTCGTACCGGCACCGACAGGGGGCTTGCCGATGCCCATGGTTATTGCCATCTCCGTGGCCTTCATCATTTCCATTCCTCCTTCAGTTCATTCTCCTAGTAGCCATAACTCTACAATCGTGAATCACATGAATTAGAAGATAAAGTTTTTCATCGCACGACATAGAATATAAAAGATGGGAATATTTCCTAAAAACATTTAGTAGCCTTTTCGTCATAGGTGTGGCGCGCTTCACACCCATGAAAAAGACTCTACCTAATGCGGATTTTGGACACCCTAGGACACTTCAAACCTATTGCTCGATACCAAGTTTGTCACGATCCGAACGTACAACCCTAATCGTGAGACACGGGACAAGGACCCCGGGAGAGACCAAGTCAACGCATGGATTATGCATTCAACTAATCTCATTTAAATAAATGGAATAGTAAGCATAAAATATCGTGGGAACGTAACCATGATAAGCCCGAAAAAGAGCAAAAGAACATATAACATCAGGAAATACTAAACAATTACATAAGCTGAATACTATTCATTTGATGGGACAAACATCCCCAACTAACCCGAGCAATAAGTGAAACATTATCAATAGGAAAGTTCATCAAATCGTCTTGAACACATGAAGACTCACCAACAAGCTGATATCGTAGGCTGAATGGTCTAAGGATAAGGATGAGCCTCAGATCCTAATTCTATATCATAAAAGACACTTCATAGAAAAGTATGTGGTCGGGTGACAGGAATGTACTGCAAGGTAAGTAAAATGGGACATTTTAAAGGTAAATTAAACTCATAAATAGACATAGGAGAAGGGCAAACATGTTTGCATAAAAATCTTCATAATAAAACATAAGGTTCAAGGTTTCAAATCATTCGCAAGCCATTCATTATCATAATCGTAAATAACTTTATCATAATATAACTTCATCCAATAACACGAACATAACAATGCATAAAAATATGCAGAATAATGGGAGGACTCGTCATGATCGACACCATCATGGTAGTGTTCATGAGGCCCTACTGCTCGCCATGTGGGTAGAGCCGACCTTGATTGCCGTGAGAGGTTTTGTAGGCGTGATATCACATTTAGGGGATCAATATCAATACAATATGTATAATATTAGAACCCACGGTGTCATGTGGTTAAGAGACACCGACGTAGTTCCTTGAATGCCGAGCTGCTCGGTTCTAGACACGGCTCCCAAAAACATGCATATAGGCTCATACATAAATCATTAACATCATGCATAAAATTCATTGGCTAAGATATAACATTTATCATCATTGATCCCCTTTCAAAATATGCTTAGCCAAGAATCAAGGCCCTTTTCACAGGCTAACATCATAAATCGATAGATCATGGAATTCATTTCATAAATCGTAAATTATACTTCATCATATGGGCATTGCCCAATGCTTCATCATACTAAATTCTTTCAAAACATTCTCATAAACATGGGTAACTTGGATTCATGAATTTCCAAAATCAATAAGCTTAAGATAATGAATATTCATCAGAAACCATAATTTCCATGAATTTCACTAAATGGTAAATTTAGATTTAAAAGGATTGAAACATGATTTTGAAGAAAATAATCAAAAATTTGCCCAACATGCATAATTCAATAATTAAAACTCAATTTAAATATACCCATAAAGAGAAATCACATTGTCATGCTTTGGATAAAACACCCATGGAATTTGAGTAGGAGAATTCATGAATTAACTCGAAATTGGGCATGGGTGAGGAAGAATTCCACCCATTTTAAAACCCTACATACTTGGGAATAGATGGACTTAAAGTTCATTGAGAACCCACAAAGAATTTGAAGAAAATTTAGGGAAGAAGGCCTTGAATCTCCCCAAAACCTCTCTAAAATCCTTGCATGAGAATGGGCATGCAATAGGGACTTAACTCCTCTTATCACACTTAGAAAATATCCAAAACGACATAGTTTAGGCCTTAGCGACCTAGGAAATTACTGAAACACACTCATTAAAACGCAGGAAATATATAGTTGTCAGTCCTCATGAGGGACCTAACGGGTCATTGCCTCAGGGAACGACTAGTGGCCTTGATCCGTTGAGTCCAATGACCAAAACTCCAAGGGAACCCCGCGGGTGACTTCATGAGTCGTGAGGTTAGAGCACAACTTGAGGTCACCTTCCGTGGCCTACACAGCCCATCCCAATATTGCCAATCCTCCAGGGTTGACCACAAGTGACCTCACGAGTCGTGAGGTCTTACCACGACTCGTGGTCAGGCCCGTGGTCTCCTCACTCAGGCTTTGCCTAACCAAGATGACCATGAGTCACTTCATGACTCGTGGTCCTCACGACTCATCTCACGAGTCGTTTTGTGACCTGGTGTGAATTTTCAGTTTTTCTCCATTTTCACCTCCTGGTCTGATCCTTGGGTCCCCGAGGTATAACACGATATGTCACCCATTCTAAGTTATTTTCTCAGTTTCAGCAGTTTCCAAATTTTAACTTTCAGGTTTACTCTTAAGCATTTTTGGGGTATTACAGCTCTTAATCACCGGGTAGTGTTGCACAGAGTAATTCATAGCAACTCCCCTGTAACAGATATGGTAAGAGGCACTCATGGGAGTGTTGCATGGGTACAAATGTATGTTATGGGTGTGGTCTTAGACATCATATTCAGAGATATTGTCCATCAGCTAGATAGGGTAATGGAGGCAATGTTGCTTCATCCCAAAATGCAACAACCACTCAGAAAGATCCTCCATGTGATTCTCAAGCCCCACAGGACGGGGTTATAACAGAGGCGGAGGACAAAATTGCCTATATGCTTTATGTGGTCGACAGGATCTAGAGGCATCTCCAAATGTTGCAATAGGTATATTAAAAGTTTTTACTTATGATATCTATGAAATAATGGATCCTGGATCCACATTGTCTTATGTGACCCCTTATGTTGCTAATAAGTTTGAGCTAGAACCTGCACGACTACGCGAACCATTATCTATTTCCACTCCAGTCGGTGAGCTAGTTTTTCCAAATAAGTCTTAGGGGTCGTACGATTACGGTGGGTCAAAGAGCCACGATGGCAGATCTTGTTGAAATAGAGATGGTTAATTTTGATGTCATTATGGGGATGGATTGGTTATCATCTTGTTATGCTACCCTCAATTGTAGGACCAATGTAGTTACATTCCAATTTTCTAATGAGCTAGCCTTAGAATGGAAGGGTAATGATGTTTCGCCAAAGGGTAGGTTCATTTCCTATCTTAAAGCTAGAAAGATAATTTCGAAGGGATGCTTGTATCATCTGGTTCATGTGGTGCACACTAATGTTGAAGCAAAAACTCTTCTGTTTGTACGTATAGTTAATGAATATCCAGAGGTGTCTCCAGACGAACTTCCAGGGACTCCTTCAGATAGGGAGATTGCTTTCAGGATTGATGTTCTTCCCGATACCTAACCGATATATATTCCTCCATATAAAATGGCACCAGCAGAATTGAAAGAATTGAAGGAACATTTGAAGGACCTACTTGAAAAGGGGTTCATTTGACCCAATGTATCACCATAGGGAGCACCCGCCTTGTTTGTTTGAAAGAAGGATGGGTCGTTACGTATATGCATTGACTATTGACAGTTGAACAAGGTAACTGTAAAGAAAAAATACCCACTTCCAAGGATAGATGATTTGTTTGACCAACTAACGGGTGCCAAGTGTTTCTCTAAGATTGACTTCCGATCGGGTTATCACCAATTGGAGGTTAAAAAAGAAGATGTTTTGGAAATAGCTTTTAGGACTCGATACGGACAATTTGAGTTCCTTGTTATGTATATTGGGTTGACGAATTCCCCAGCTGCTTTTATGGACCTCATGAACATCAGACCATAGTGGTTAAACCTTATCTCGACCTGTTTGTGATTGTCTTTATTGACAACATATAAGTGTACTCCCTGAATGAGGTTGAACATGCAAACCATCTTAGATTAGTACTACATACTCTTCAAGACCATAAGTTATATGAAAAATTCACAAAGTGTGAGTTTTAGTTGGACTCAGTGGTATTCCTAGGCTACATAGTATGAGGGTTGATTCCTAGAAGACAGAAGCGGTAAAGAATTGTCCTAGACCCACAACTCCTATAGAGATCAGGAGCTTTTTAGGTTTTTCAAGATATTACAAGTGATTTGTAGAGGTGTTCTCATTCAAATCTGCCCCATTGACTAAATTTACACTAAAAAAGGAAAAGATTTACTGGTTAGATGCATGCGAAAAGATTTCCCAAGAGTTAAAGACCAAATTGACTATCACTCTAGTCCTAACTTTGCCAGAGGGAACCAATGGGTCCATAGTTTATTGTGTTTCTTTAGGGACTAGTCTAGGTTGTGTTTTGATGCAACATGGGAATGTTGTAGCCTATGCTTCTAGGTAGTTAAAGATCCATAAGAAGAACTATCCCACACATGATTTAGAATTGGCTGCTGTAGTGTTTGCGCTTAAGATGTGGCGCCACTATTTGTATGGAGTTCACGTGGATATCTTCACAGACCACAAAAGTCTTCAATACATTTTCAAATAGAAAGAGTTGAACATCAAACAATGAAGATGGCTTGAATTGCTTAAGGAATAAGATGTTGAGATCGTCTATCATCTAGGGAAGGATAATGTAGTAGCCGATTGTCCATGGGAAGCCTAGCTCGTGTTGAAGAAGGCAAGAGAGAATTAGCCAGAGATGTTCAAAAATTAGCTAGCATAGGGGTTCGTTTGTTAGACTCTAAGGATGGAAATGTGGATGTTCAGAATAGGGCAGAATCATCCCTAGTAGTAGAAGTGAAGGAGAAGCAATATGAAAATCCGACCCTACTTAAGTTAAAAGAGGGAATTCACAAGAAAAAGATCGTCGCTTTTGAGCTAGGGGGAGATGGTACTTTAAGGTATCAAGGAAGATTATGTGTCCCAGAGGTGGACAATATACGTGAAAGAGTCATGGCTGAAGCACACAGCTCCAGATATTCTATCCACTTAGGCTCAACTAAAATGTATCACGATCTAAAGGAGATTTATTGGTGGAACGATATGAAGAAGAATATAGAAGACCATGTGTCTAAGTGTCCAAACTGCCAACAGGTTAAAGTGAAGCATCAAAGGCCCGGTGGCCTAGCACAGAATATTGAACTTCCCATATGGAAATGGAAAATGATCAACGTGGACATCATAACAGGTTTACCTCACTCCTTTAAAAAAAACAACTCAATTTGGGTGATTGTGGATCGGATTACCAAGTCAGTGCACTTTTTTCCTGTCAAGATGATTGATTTCACAGAGGATTATACCAAGTTGTACATTTGGGAGATTGTTAGGCTACAAGGGACCCTAGTGTCCATCATCTTTGATAGAGGTGCTTAGTTCATAACCTACTTTTGTAAATCTTTAGAAAGATTTGGGTACACGTGTGAACCTTAGTACATCTTTTCACCCACAGACTGACAGACAGGCCGAGCGCACCGTTCAGATGCTTAAAGATATGTTGAGAGCATGTGCTCTGGATTTTAAGGGCAATTGGGATGTTCACCTACCGTTGGTTGTGTTTGCATATAATAATAGTTACCATTCCAGTATTAAGATGGCACCCTATGAGGCTCTGTATGGGCAAAGATGCAGATCACCCATTAGTTGGTTTGAGGTAGGTGAAGCAGAACTATTGGGACTAGACTTTGTCCATCAGGGTATGGAGAAGGTCAAACTAATCAAGAACGGTAACAGATTGCCCAAAGTCGTTAGAAATCCTCTTCGGATGTGTGACGGAGAGATCTAGAATTTAATGTAGACAATTGGGTATTCTTGAAAGTTTAACCCATGAAAGGCGTTATACACTTTGGAAAGAAAGGAAAGCTTAGTCCTAGATGGTCCATATAAGATATTGCAATTAATTGGTTAGTCTCCTATGAGCTAGAATTTCCTATAGAGCTGGCATGAGTGCATCCAGTATTCCATGCTTCTATGTTGAGGAAATGTGTGGGGGATCCATCCCTTGTGGTCCCTATTGAGAATATCAGTGTCAAAAAAGCTCTGACTTATGAAGAATGTACCGTGGCCATTCTTGATTGCTAAGTTTGTAAATTAAGGACCAAAGAAGTGGCATCTGTGAAAGTACTATGGAGAAATCACAATGTTTAAAAGGCTACCTGGGAAGCCAAAAGTGACATGAAGGCTAAATATCTTCACTTGTTCCGTGAACGAGAAGAAGATGTGGGAGGTAATAATCCTAATTATACTCTTTCATGACCCGAGTCTATATCATGGACGAGACACGACACTTGGAGTCACAAGTAACCCTAAGCCAACCCATGGTCTATCATAACACTGGTAAACTGGGTAAACATAAGCGGAAGCTTAAAATAAATAAGATCATTTAAGGAAAACTAATTTGACAAAAGTCCATACATCTGAAAAACAATACTGGAATATCTGAGTCTATGTCTAAAATCCATCTACTAATGATGAGTCGCTAGGACAAGCCCCCAGCTAAATCTAAAGTATAACTGGAAGAAATTAACTGAAAATAAATATCATCCTCAAAAGATGAGGACTCACCAAAAGCTACTGCTGGTATCTCCTGAAGGAATCTACTAACGATGTTGGGGCTGAGAACCTGCGTTTGTATCATGATACGATAAAACATAGAAGGTATGCATCAATACTTTGAATGTACTGAGTAAGTGAAAGATAATATAAACATAAAGAACAAGTAACTAAACTGTAGTGACATGAAATGACTAACTGAAAAGCTAAAAACTGAACAACTGAAATATAATTGATATGGTCAATAATGACCCTGATTGATAGTCATAGACATGTCCTGAATCTGAGATACTGATCTAAGCTAAACTGAACTTAACTGAACTGAGATAAACTGGAACTGTACTCACTAATGGGAGAGTCTATAACTGACATATAACCACATACGTTAAACATAAAGTTCGATGTATACACCCCATCGGTAGGACCCAATAGACCTTGCTAGGGTATAAAGGCATGAACTGGATGATCACAAATTTGGGACCATAGGGCCAATAAAATAACCTATGGTGGCAACGTAGTTCTGGGAACCTAGGTGCACTAGAAACCTAATCCACTCGATGCTAAGTCCTACTCCTGCTGGATAGTCCTAATCTGACTACTAAGCTGATAGCTTGAAACTGAGGTCTAAGACTAAATCAGAGATACTTATCTGGAAGTACCCTGAGAGCCTTATCGGACCAAATTCTATAACTGGTGTTCTAAGAATGGCTAGAGCTGCTTATTTAATAACTGATAACTGATTCTGATAACTGATATCTGGGAGGCATTACTGACACCTTAAGAAAAGACTATAGTCAAACTAATCAGTTGGCATTTCTGAAAATACTGAGTATGCTAATATTCTGACTGAAACTGGGCTAGCAAAAACTGACGGAGATTTTAACTGATATTAATATCATGGGAATCCCAAAACTGATAGAATCAAGTAACACGAATAACTAATTAATTATGGAATACTCTAATTTACTGAATTCAAAAGCTAGGGCTAAGATCATCTTTATAAGAACAAGTATCACCATGATAGCTAGGTAGTGAAAATATAGTAACAATTAACATGAACAATATTCCACATGATAAAGACGGAATCTGCCTGAAAATTTATTCACATTCGAAACTCAAGGCCTAGATCTGATAAGAAAATTTAAATGGATTTTGGGGGAACAAGGAAAGGACAATTCCCTTGCTAAATTCTCACATACCTGGTGATTAATTTCTTGGGAAGGATCCGGAGAATCTGAGGAGCAATAAAAAGCCCTAGCTTTGTCCTAAGAATTCTGTCTGTCTGTTTCTTCTTACAGAGTCCGAGTGTTGAGAGAGGAATGAGTGGAATACGTCGATTACCCCCATAAACCACTGAATATAACCCCTAAACGATGTAGTTTAGGGATTAAAAAGGTAAGAAATTACAAAAATTCCCCTGAAAGAAAATATGGAAAATTTCTTGATAGGAACCAACGGGTCACACAATGAGTCATAGGTTGACACCACGACTCATTGGGACAAGTTGTTGGTCCTGGTCTTACATCTAGGGATTACTGGAACTAGCAATGAGAGGGGACCACGACTCGTTGGATGAACCAATGGGTCATTGGTTCTTCCCGTTGTCGCTGGCAGAAAAACCTGGGAAACCCAACAACGAGCAACACAATGACTCGTTGGTTGAACCAACAAGTCGTTGTTTCGACTCTTCATCTCCACTGGAAAATTCTAAGGATCCATGGACTTGTTTCCATGGATGGAAATAAAACTCGTTGTGCGTTATAATGATTCATCATTGTCTCTCGTTACTACTAGAAGGAAATTTTTAACATTCTCTGGGCTCCAACCAACGAGTCACCTCACAAAACGTTACTTCAAACGATGACTCATTGTAAAACTCATCGTACGACTCGTGGGATCCTTGAAAGGGCAAAAACTGATCTCTGAACTGGAATACAATGAGTGATAGGATGACTCATTGCTCCTCACAATGGGTCATTCCATGTCCCATTGGTTCCTGAAGGATCATGGCAGGGCTGACCACGACCCAGACAACGGATCATTGGAGCTGACAACGACTCCTTGTCTTGATCGTTCCGAGGTAAAAAATTCTTGTTTAATCTACTGAGTTTGAGTTTTGTCTAGGAAAATTTTGGGGTGTTACAATATCTCTACTTTGGGATCATTCATCCTCGAATGAAGGCTAAAACTGCTGGAAAACTGGGAAAAGAGCTGCAATTCCCAGATTGGGACTATGAACTAATTTATGAAAGAGTGACTAACTCCGAACTGAGTTAACCATACTAACAGAGTTGATGCAACTAGAATGCACATTAAAAATTTATATAGAGTTGATAAGTGTGGAATTGAACAGAGCATTGAGGAGAAATTTAATACCTGATGTTGGAACTGAACTGGAAGGGAATAAATAAGGGTATTTAGCCATCATGTCTGCTTCTGACTCCCATGTGGCACCCTTAACTAGCTTGTTCCTCCACAAGACTTTCACCGAAGAGACTTCCTTGTTTCTCAACTTACGACCCTGACGGTCTAGGATCTGAACTAGGACCTCTTCGTTAGAGAGACTATCCTTCACTCCCACACTGTCTAGTGGCACAACTGAAGTTGGACCTCTGATGCACTTCTTCAATAGTAACACATGGAAGACCGGGTGCACAGATGCTAATTCTGCAGGTAATTCAAACTCATATGCCACACTGCCAATTCACCTTAAAATCTTGTAGTGTCCTATATATCTCGGACTAAGTTTCCATTTCTTTACAAACCTCATCACCCCATTTATGGGTGAAATTTTCAGGTAAACCAAATCATCTTCAGTGAATTCTAACTCTTTTCTCCTCACATTAGCATAGGATTTCTATTGACTTTGAGTTGTTTTCAACCTTTTCCTAATCAGTTGCACTTTTTGCATAGCTTCATGAACTGAGTCTGGCCCTATTACGGTAGCTTCACTAACCTCTAACCACCCTATAGGAGACCTACTCCTCCTATCATATAATTCCTCAAACAGGGCCATTTGAATACTGGAGTGGTAGCTGTTGTAGAATGAAAACTCGATGAGAGGTAGGTGATCATTCCAACTGCCCTTGAAGTCGATCACACAAGCTCTCAGCATATCTTCTAAGGTCTGAAAATTCCGCTCAACTAGTCCGTCGGTTTGAGGATTAAAAGTTGTGTTGGCTTGACCTGAGTACCGAGTCCTTTATGAAATGACTTCCAGAAATGCGAGGTGAACTGGGTACCTCTATCTAAAATGATGGACAAGGGCACCCCATGCAGTATGACTAGCTCCAGCATATATAGCCTAGCATAATCCTTAGCCGAGTCTGTAGTTTTAACTGGGAGGAAATGTGCTGACTTGGTCATTTGATCTACTATCACCCAAATTGAGTCAATCTGCCGAAGAGTACGAGGTAGACGTGTAATAAAGTCTATATTCATTTCTTCCCACTTCCATGTGGGTATGCTGATATCATGAGTCATACCCCTAGGTCTTTGATATTCCACCTTGACCTGCTGGTAGTTTAGGCACTTAGCCACAAATTCTGCAATGTCTCATTTCATGCCGTTCCACTAGTAGATATCCTATAGATCATGATAATCTTAGTGGCACTTTGGTGGATAGAATATCTGGAGCTATGTGTTTCTGCCAATATCTATTGCTCAAGTATTTCTGACTGAACACATACTGAAGGCTTTTGTGGTCGGTGAAAACATCCACGTGAACCCCATAAAGATAATACCTCCATATCTTCAAAGAAAACACCACCACTGCCATATCAAGGTCACGAGTCAGGTAGTTCTTTTCATGAACCTTGAGCTGTCTGGAGGTGTAAGATATCACCTTACCCCATTGAATCAGAACGCAACTGAGTCCAACTCTAGAAGCGACACAATATACCACAAGCCCATCTGTCCCTTCTAGTAAGGTTAAAATTGTAGCGGTAGTAAGTCGAGTCTTCAATTCTTGGAAACTCTTCTCACATGCAACTGACCACTGAAACTTCACCTTTTTCTGAGTTAACTTAGTCAGAGGAGATGCAATGGAGGAAAATCCTTCTACAAAACGTCGGTAATAACTGACTAGACCCAAGAAACTTCTGATATCGATAGGAGAAGTAAGTCTTGGCCAGTATTTCACCATTGCTATGTTTTTAGGATCTACCTGAATACAATTACCCGAGACCACGTGACCCAGGAAGGTCATAGACTTCAATCAGAATTCACATATGATGAATTTAGCAAATAACTGGTGGTCTCTAAGAGTCTGTAGCACTATCCTCAGATGGTTAGCATGCTCCTCTTCATTTCTGGAGTATACCAGAATGTCATCAATGAACACAATGACGAACATGTCTAGATACTTATTGAAAACCCTGTTCATCAGGTCCATGAAAGTTGTAGGGGCATTAGTTATTCCAAAGGAAATAACCACGAATTCATAGTGACCATACCGGGTTTTGAAGCCTATTTTTAGTATGTCACATTCTCTGACTCTATGTTGCTGATACCCCGATCTGAGATCTACCTTGGAGAAATAACTAGCTCCCTGAAGCTGATCGAACAAGTAGTCAATCCCGAGTAGGGTATACCTGTTGTTAACTGTAACTTTGTTCAGTTGACTGTAATCGATACATATTCTGAGAGTATCATCTTTCTTTCACACGAATAACATTGGAGCACCCCTTGGAGAGACGTTGGGTCTGATGAAACCCTTATCAAGAAGGTCCTTTAGTTGCTCCTTTAAATCCTTAAGCTCAGCTAGAGCCATTCTATAAGGAGGAATGGAGATGGGCTGAGTGTTTAAAAAAAGGTCTATGCCGATGTCTATTTCCTGCTGGAGAGGGACTCCGGGAAGATCTTCAGGAAACACGTCAGGGAACTCACTAACAACTGGAACTGACTGGATAGTTCGGGTCTCAGAGGTGGAATCTTTGACCAGAACTAGATGGTAAATGCACCCTTTAGTAATGAGTTTCCTTGCCTAGGAAATAAACCGACCCTTAGGCGCTAAACTACTGCCCATCCATGCTAAAATTGGCTCATTAGGGAACTAAAATCTGACGACTCTAGTTCTACAGTAGACTGAGGCATAAATGGAGTGTAACCAATCCATGCCAAGAATGAGATCGAAATAGACCATATCTAACTCTACTAGATCAGCTGGAATGACCTTATTCAATACTGAGACTGGGCAATTTCTATACACCCCGCTAGCTCTAACCAACTCACCAACTGGGATTGAGACTGAGAATGGTTTTGAGAGGACTTCTGGACTGATTTCAAACTGGACAGCTACATAGGGAGTCACGAATGATAGTGTGGATCCTGGATCTAGTAGGGCATACACATCTATGTGGAAGAGATGTAACATACCCGTGACCACATCAGGTGAGCTCTCCTCATCCTGACGAGAGGATAAATCATAAAAGCGATTTTGGTGCTGACCGCCATCCATACATGAAGTGTTGGCCTGCTGAGCTGGTTGGCCTGCTGGAGCTGCTGAAGTGGTAGACTATGATCTCCAAGATCCTGCTAATGGACATTTCCTTAGTCGGTGACCTAGTTGTCCACACCCAAAGCAACACTCTTTGCCCTTGAGGCATTGACCTGGATGGTTCTTTGCACACTTGGGGCAAGTTGGGAAGTGGTTGTTGGCGTTGTGACTCTATGAATGAGAGCCAGATGCTCCACACTTTCGATCCTTATGGGATAAGAAAGTAGGGGTGCTGGCTGAAATGGGTGTTGGAGTCCTTTGCTGCTACTGTTGTGGATGGGTACTACCTTCAGACCTCTGGTGGCCATAATTTGATTCACCAGTTCTAGACCGCTTGTTCTTCTGCTCTATGTATTTCAACTTTTCTGCCTCAATCTGCTGGGCATGAACGATGAGGCTGGAGAGGTCAATATCCTTTATGAGCATCGCTGTCCTGCACTCCTTAATTACCAGGTTTGATACTCCGTTGATGAACTTAAGCATGCGAGCCCTTGGCTCGGCTACCATCTCTGGAGCATACCTTGATAACCACGTGAACTCCAATGCATATTCCTCCATGATTCGATTACCGTGCTTCAAGTCATGAACTCTGCGACCTTAGCCTCCCTCTGCTCCCGGGGGAAGAATCTATCTAAGAATGTTGTGGTGAACTCTTCCCATTCCACCGGTTCCGCTCCTACTGGTCTCCCTTCCTTCCACTAATCGTACCAAATCTGTGCCACCCCTTTCAACTGGTAGGCAGCTAGATCGGCAGTCCCCGCGAAACTAACACCCCTAATTTTGGTGATCTTCTGCACCTCATCTACAAACTCTTGTGGGCCCTCTCCCACCTTGCATCCATGAAAGGCTGGAAGGTTCATTCGGGTAAAGTCCAGAACCCTGGCAGCTGCTGTGGACCTGTTTGAGTTGAATGGAACCACCTACTGGTTCACTTGGTTTGTTACTTTCTGAGCCAGCAGCTAGATTGCCGCTTAGAAATCTACTGAGGACACTTGATCTTCCTGAGCGGCTGCTGGAGCTGGTGGGGCAGGTTGGTTAGTGTTGCTATCCCTTCTTCCATTTTTGCGTCTTGGAGGCATACTATCACTAAAACAAAATATAGCACGAGTTAGGAGAATGTTTCTAGAATTGAACTTCAACGCACGATAAGGAGATGAACAAAAGGTTTTTCTAATAACGTATCATAGCCTCCCTGTCATAATTGTGGCGCGCTTCACACCCATGAAAAGGACTCTACTTGAAGGGAATTTCGGACATCCTAGGATACCATAAACTTAGTGCTCTGATATCAAGTTTTTCATGACTCGAGTCTATACCCTGGAAGAGACACGGTACTTGGAGTCACAAGTAACCCCAAGCCAACCAATGGTCTATCATAACACTAGTAAACTGAGTAAACATAAGCGGAGACTTTAAATAAATAAGATCATTTAAGGAAAACTAATTTGACAATAGTCCATACATCTGAAAAACAATACTGAAATATCTGAGTTTATGTCTGAAAGCCATCTACTAATGATGAGTTGCGTCGAAAAGCCCACAGCTAACTCTAATGTCTAACTGAAAGAAATTAACTGAAAATAAATATCATCCTCAAAAGACGAAGACTCACCAAAAGCTGTTGCTGGCATCGCCTAAAGGAATCTACTAACGATGCTGGGTTGAGAACCTATTCCTATATCATGATACGATACAACATAAAAGGTATGCGTCTGTACTTTGAATGTACTAAGTAAGTGAGAGATAAAATAAACATAAAGAACAAGTAACTGAACTGTAATGACATGTAATGACCAACTAAAAAGCTGAAAACTGAACAACTGAAATATAACTGATATGGTCAATAATGACCCTGACTGATGGTCATCGACATGTCCTGAATCTGAGATATTGATATGAACTTAACTAAACTGATGAACTGAGCTTAACTGAAACTGTACTGACTAATGAGAGTCTATAACCAACATATAACCACATGAGCTAAACATGGAGTTCGATGTATACGCCCCATCGGTAGGACCCAATATACCTTGCCAGGGTATAAAGGCATGAAATGGATGATCACAATTCTGGGGCCATAGGGACAATAAAATAATATACGGTGGAAACGTAGTTCTGGGAACCTAGGTGCGCTGGAACCATGGTCCGCTCAGTGCTAAGTCCTACTCCCACCGGATAGTCCTAATCTGACTACTAAGCTGATAGCTCGAAACTGAGGTGCAAGACTAAATCAGGGATACTTATCTGGAAGTACCCTGAGAGCCTTATCGGACTAGATTATGTAACTGGTATTTTAAGACTAGCTAGAGCTACTTATCTGAAAGCGTCAAACCATCTAAAGAACAACTAATATCTGATAACGGATAACTGATTATGATAACTGATATTTGGGAGGCATTACTGACACCTTAAGAAAAGACGATAGTCAAACTAATCAGCTGACATTTCTGAAAATACTGAGTATGCTAATATTCTAACTGAAACTGGACTAGCATGCAATTGACTGAGATTTTAACTAATATTAATGACATGGGAATCCCAACACTGATAGAATCAAGTAATATGAATAACTAATTAATTATGCAGGACTCTAATTTACTGCATTCAAAAGATAGGGCTAAAATCACCTTTATACGAACAAGTATCAACATGAGAGATAGGTAGTGAATATATAGTAACAATAAACATGAACAATGTTCCACATGATATAGACAGAATCTGGCTGAAAATTTATTTACATTCGAAACTCAGGGCCTAGAACTGATAAGAAAATTTAAATTGATTTTGGGGGTACAAGGGAAGGACAATTCCCTAGAAAAAATTCCACATACATGGTGATGAATTTCTTGGGAATGATCCGGAGAATCTTAGGAGGAATCGAAAGCCCTAACTTTGTCCTGAGAAGTCTGTCTGTCTATTTCTTCGTACAGAGTCTAAGTGTTGAGAGAGAAATAAGTGGAATACGTTGACTACCCCTCTAAACCACTGAATATAACCCCAAAACGTTGTCGTTTAGGAATTAAAAAATGTAAGAAGTTACAAAAATTTCCCTAAAAGAAAATCTAAAAAACTTCCCGACAGGAACCAACGGGTCACACAATGAGTTGTTGGTTGACACCACAACTCGTTGGGACCAGTCGTTGGTCTTGGGCTTATATCTAGGGCTTACTAGAACTGGCAATGAGAGGGCAACACGACTCGTTGGATGAAACAATGGGTCGGTGGTTCTTCCCGTTGTCACTGGCAGAAAAACCTGGGAAACCCGACAATGAGCAACACAACGACTCATTGGTAGAACCACCAACGGGTCAATTTATCAACTCGTCATCTCCACTGGAAAATTCTGAGGATCCCTATACTTGTTTCCATGGATGGAAACAATGAATCGTTGTGCATTATAATGGGTCTTCATTGCCTCTTGTTGCTACTAGAAGGAAATTTTCAACATTCTCTGGGCTCCAACAAACGAGTCACCTCACGGGTCGTTACTTCAAACGATGACTTGTCGTACGACTCGTGGGATCCTGGAAAGGGAAAAAACTGATCTCTGAACTGGGAATACAATGAGTGATAGGACGACTCATTGCTCCTCACAACGGGCCGTTCCATGTCTTGTTGGTTCACGAAGGATCATGGCAGGGCTCACCACGACCCAGACAACAGATTTTTGGAGGTGACAACGACTTGTTGTCTCGATCATTCCGAGGAAAAAATTTATGGTTTAATCTACTGAGTCTGAGTTTGGTCCTGGAAAGTTTTGAGGTGTTACAATATCTCTCCCTTGGGATCATTCGTCCTCGAGTGGAGGCTAAAACTGCTGGAAAACTAGGAAAAGAGCTGCAATTCCCAGACTGGGACTATGAACTAATTTATGAAGGAGTGACTGACTCCGACTAAGTTAACCATACTAACAAAATTGATGCAACTAGGATACACATTGATAATCTAAATATAGCTGATGAATACGAAACTGAACAGAGCATTGAGGAGAAGTTTAATACGTGATGCTAGAACTGAACTGGAAGGGAATAAATGAGGTATGTAGTCTTCATGTCTGCTTCTGCCTCCCATGTTGCTCCCTCAACTAGATGGTTCCTCCACAAGACTTTCACTGAAAGACTTCCTTATTTCTCATCTTACGAACCTAACGGTCTAGGATCTGAACTTGGACCTATTCATAAGAGAGACTATCCTTCACTCCTACACTATCTAGTGGCACAATTGAAGTTGGATCACTGATGCACTTCTTCAATAGTGACACATGGAAGACTGGGTGCACAGATGCTAATTCTGTAGGTTATTCTAACTCATATGCTACAATGCCAGTTTGCCTCAAAATCCTATAGGGTCCTACATATCTCGGACTAAATTTCCCTTTCTTTCCAAACCTCATCACCCCCTTCATGGGTGAAATTTTTAGGTAAACCAAATCATCTTCAGCGAATTCTAACTCTCTTCTCCTCACATCAGCGTAGGATATCTACCGGCTTTGAGTTGTTTTCAACCTTTCCCTGATCAGTTGCACTTTTTGCATAGCTTCATGAACTGAGTCTTGCCCTGTCAAGGTAGCTTCACTAAACTCAAACCACCCTATAGGAGACCTACACCTCCTACCATATAATGCTTCAAACGAGGCCATCTGAATACTAGAGTGGTAGCTTTTGTTGTACGCAAATGAGCTGAGAGGTAGGTGATCATCCCAATTGCCCTTGAAGTCAATCACACAAGCTCTCAGCATATATTCTAAGGTCTAAATAGTTTGCTCAAATTGTTCGTCGGTATGAGGGTGAAAATCTATGTTGAGCTTGACTTGAGTACCGAGTCCTTTCTGAAATGACTTCTAGAAATGTGAGGTGACTATCTCCCTGTGCAGTCTGACTATCTCCCGAATATATAGCCTAGCATAATCCTTAGCTGAGTCTGTAGTTTTAATTGGGAGGAAATGTACTGACTTGGTTATTCGATCTACTATCACCCAAATTGAGTCATGCAGCCGGTGAGTACGAGGTAGACCTGTAATAAAGTCCATATTCATTTCTTTCCACTTCCATGTGGGTATGCTGATATCCTGAGTCATACCCCCAGGTCTTTGATGTTCCACCTTGACCTGTTGGAAGTTCGGGCACTTAGCCACAAATTTTGCAATGTCTCATTTCATGTCGTTCCACCAGTAGTTATCCTGTAGATCACGATACATCTTAGTGACACTTGGGTGGATAGAATATTTGGAGCTGAGTGCTTCTACCAATATCTGCTGTCTCAAGTCACCTACATCCGGTACACATAGTCTTCCCTGGTAACGAAGCACACCATCTCCCCCTTTGGAGAAAGCCTCCACTTCTTTTTTGAGAACTGCTTCTTTTAGCTTAAGTAGTATGGGATCTTCATCCTACCTTGACGTAACTTCAACAACTAATGACGAATCTGACCCACTATATAGTACTACTCTATCCTCAGCTGAATCAACCAACTACACTCCCAACCAAGCTAACCTGTGAATATCTTTTGCCAGTTCTTTTCTGCCCTCTTCAACATGAGCAACACTCCCCATGGACATCCTTCTTAGGGCATCAGCCACCAAAATGGCCTTACCTAGATGGTATAGCACACTTCTCTGTCAAAGATTCAAGTCTTTCTGACTGAACACATATTGAAGGCTCTTGTGATCGGTGTAAAAATCCACGTGACCCCCATAAAGATAATGCCTCCATATCTTCAAAGCAAACACCACCGCTGCCAAATCAAGGTCATTAGTCAGATAGTTATTTTCATGAACCTTGATCTTTCTGGAGGAGTAAGCTATAACCTTACTCCGCTGAATCAAAATGCAATCGAGTCCAACTCTAGATGCGTCGCAATATACCAGGAACCCATCTGTCCCTTCCGATAAGTTTAAAATTGGAGCGGTAGTGAGTCGAGTCTTCAACTCTTGGAAACTCTTCTCACAAGCATCTGACCACTGAAACTTCACCTTTTTCTGAGTTAACTTAGTAAAAGGAGATGCAATAAAGGAAAATCCTTTTACAAAACGTCGGTAATAACCGGCTAGACCCAAGAAACTTCTAAAACTTCTAATGTATAGATACTTCTTGAAAACCATGTTCACCAGGTCCATGAAAGCTACAGGAGCATTAGTTAGTCAAAAGGACATAACCACAAATTCATAGTGACCATAACGAGTTCTAAAGGCTGTTTTCAGTATGTCATATTCTCTGACTCTAAGCTGATGATACCCCGATCTGAGATCTACCTTGGAGAAATAACTAGCTCCCAGAAGCTTATCGAACTAGTCGTCAATCCTGGGTAGGGGATACCTATTCTTAACTGTAACTTTGTTCAGTTGATGGTGCTCGATACATATTCTGAGAGCATCATCTTTCTTTCACACGAATAACACCGGAGCACCCCATGGAGAGATGTCGGGCCTGATGAAACCCTTACCAGAAAGGTACTTTAGTTGCTTCTTAAACTCTTTAAGATCAGATGGAGACATTCTATAAGGAGGAATGGAGATGGGTTGAGTGTCTGAAAGAAAGTCTATGCTGAAGTCTATTTCCTTCTTGGGTGGGACTCTGGGACGATCTTGGGGAAACACGTCAGGGAACTCATTAACAACTAGAACTGACTGGACAGTTGGGGTCTCAGAGGTGGAATATTTGACCCAAAATAGATGATAAATGCACCCTTTAGTAATGAACTTCCTTTCCTTAAGGTAGGAAATAAATTGACCCTTAAGCGCTAAACTACTGCCCATCCACTCTAAAATTGGCTCATTAGGGAACTAAAATCTAATGACTCTAGTTCTACAGTAGATTGAGGCAGAACTGGAGTGTAACCAATCCATTCCAAGAATGAGATCGAAATCAACCATATCTAACTCTACTAGATTAGTAGGAATGACCTTAATTCAATACTAAGACTGGGTAGTTTCTATACACCCGGCTAGCTCTAACCAACACACCAACTAGGGTAGAGACTAAGAATGGTTCTGAGAGGACTTCTGGACTGATTTCAAAATGGACAACTGCATAGGGAGTCACGAATGATAGTGTGGCTCCTGGATCTAGTAGGGCATACACATCTATGTGGAAGAGATGTAACATATGCATTACCACATCAGGTGAGCTCTCGTGATCCTGACGAAAGGACAAAGCATAAAAGAGATATTTGCACTGACCGCCATCCGTACCTGAAGTGTTGGCCTGCTGAGCTGGTTGGCCTGCTGGAGCTACTGAAGTGGTAGACTGTGATCTCCTCCCATCATCTTGATGGACATTTCCTTAGATGGTGACCTAGTTGTCCACACCCAAAGAAATCATCTTTACCCTGGAGGCATTGACCTGGATGGTTCTTTCCATCCTTGGGGCAAGCTGGGTAGCGGTTGTTGACACTGTGACTCTGGGAATGAGACCAAGATGCTCCACCCTTTCGATCCTTATGGGATCGAAAAGTAGGGGCGCTGGTTGAAATGGGTGTTGGAGTCCTCTACTGCTGCTGCTGTGGATGGGTACTACCGGCAAACATCTGGTGGCCATAATCTGATTGACCAGTTCTAGACCTCTTGTTCTTCCGCTCTATGTATTTCAACTTTTCTACCTCAATTTGCTGGGCATGAACGATGAGGCTGGAGAGGTCAATATACTTTATGAGCATCACAGTCCTGCACTCCTTAAGTACTAGGTTTGATACTCCATTGATGAACTTAATCAGGCGAGCCCTTGGCTCGGCTACCATCTCTAGAGCATACCTTGATAACCGCGTGAACTCTAATGCCTAATCCTCTACGATTCGATTACGCTATTTCAAGTTCATGAACTCTATGACCTTAACCTCCCTCAGCTCCTGGGGGAAGAATCTGTCTAAGAATGTTGTGGTGAACTCTTCCTATTCCACCGGTTCTTCTCTTGTTGGTCTCCCTTCCTTCCACTAATCATACCAAATCTGTGCCACCCGTTTCAACTGGTAGGCGGCTAGATCGGCACTCTCCACGAAAATAACACCCATAATCCAGGTGATCTTCTGCACCTCATTTACAAACTTCTGTGGGTCCTCTCCCACCTTGGATCCATAAAAGGCTGGAGGGTTCATTCGGGTGAAGTCTAGAACTCTGGCAGCTGCTGCGGACCTATTTGAGTTGACTAGAACCACCTGCCGGTTCACTTGGTTTGTTACTATCTGAGCCAGCAGCTGGATTGCTGGTCAGAATTCTACTGAGGACACTTGTTCATTGATCTGGGGCATATTTATATGCCCAAGTGATACTCAAATGCGTCGTTTCTCCCTTGTTTATGCAACAATGTTTGTACATTCTCATGTAAATTGTAGGAAAGTGTGAATTTATACTAACCAACATGATTAGCGTTGTTTTGCAGGAAAAATGTACTTTTTATG
>JACEIK010003390.1:155572-167924 GCA_018107945.1 Datura stramonium | reverse complement strand
TAACACTTAAAACGGTTTCACCCCGTATTCCTGTTCCTGTGGGTTCGACATTCCGGTTCTTAAAAAGAGCCACTATATTACTTGTACGACCCGTACACTTTCGGGCTCATCACAACCTACATTGGCACGTAGTTCTGGGCCATAGGGTGATCGACCCTTATCCCACTGGACGCTAGCTGCTTCTTCCAAAAACATGCAATGCTCTACATAGTATATAACAAATCTCAACATCGTCTATTGACGAAGCTCAACATAAATTCATGCATAAACTCAACATCATATGAAACAGAGCTCAACATTGTCTATTGACAAAGCTCAATAATGAAATCATGCATAGACTCGACATCGTATGAAAATGAAGCTCAATAGTACATACATCTCAATTAAATTCATGCATATGGGAAGCTTTATTTCAAAACATACCACAAACTAAAATATGAACTTTGGGAGACTTCGCTCCAAACCATGTGGTAAGCTTATTTGGGGAAAATCACCCATTAAAATCAATATGTGGGCATTGTCCAAAGCTTTATCATTCTTAGATATACTCAATTCTCACTGAAAACATAATTGTAGATATGGGTAGCTTCAATTCATGTTTTTCATCATAATCTCAATCATTATGACATTTACTTCATAAATCTTACTTTTCATGATTAAATCATCAATGGGCTTCAACATTCATAAAAGTTTGGAACATAATTTTAATTGAAATCATTGTAAAATCAGTCCATGCTTCACAATTCGATAATAAAATCGTAATTAACTCATACCCATGTAAAGAAATTGAATATTCATGCATTCGGGTAAAACCCCACACTTGATCGTAGGAGATTTTCACGATTCAATAGAAATTGGGCATGGATGTGGAAGAAGACATCCACTCATAACCCTACATACCTAGAAGGGATGATTCTACCACTTCCCTGATTGCCCAAGATGAGATTCCAATGGAAGCCTTGAAGACTTGCTATAAATCACCTCTTCAACTTCTCAACTTACATGCATGGAATGAAATAACTTAGAATAGGTCTTTGCCTCTTAAAACCCTTCAAAATGAGCCTCAAACGACGTAGTATAGGTCTTAGGGACTTAGGAATTACGAAAATACCCTTACTAAATTCGCAGGAAAATACTGTAAGGCGGTCCTAATGGACGGCCTGATGGATCGTGGTCCTTGGCAACGACTCGTTGCCTGGCTTGTCAAGTACACCACCTTAATTACTTCTTTTTACACACAAATCACCCCACGGCTTACACCACGACTCGTTACCTCACCCAACAAGTCTTGGTCAGCTTCTGTTAGGTACACTATCTTGCCTTCTTCTATTTTCCTTCTCTCTTACCCCCACGGCTGACCTAACGACTCGTGGTGTCTGACCATGAGTCGTTCCCACGCCCATAGGGACCCCTTCTCCTCCAAACTTCCCAACTCTTTCCTGGCCTCCCCACGAGTCACCTAACGACTCGTGGGTTGTCCTCACGAGTCGTCCAATGACTCATTTTGTGCCTGCAGCACCAGTTTCACAATTTTTCCCGCTTTAACTCCCAAGTCCGATCTTTAAGTTTTCGAGGTATAACAAAAGTAACACAAATAAATAAAAACAACCATAAAAGAAGAGTTAAAACTAAATTTATTTAATCTGTCAAACAGTCAACCATTCACCATGGCCACAACCCTAGAATATGAGTTTAGCCACTCATAGACAAGTGGAAAAACAATTACTTAGTCATCATCATGCAAAACTACAAAGTAAAGAAGAGAAAACCTAGTTTTAGAACCTTTTCTTCCTTCCAGATAGCTGACAATCTTTCATGAATAAACTATGGAATAAAAATGTGTAACGACTGCTTCAAAGAAGTCCAAAACTACATAACAAATGACCTAAAGCTTATATTAATAGATGATCCTTCAAATGACCTTTCTGCCCTTCAAGACTTGGCTTTAAAATTAGCATTTTTGATCATGGAATGACTCTAGCGTGCCGCCCCTCTTATCTCACCAAAGACATAGTCAAATTTCCAGAATTTTAGCTCTAGATAGGGTATGGCGCGCTGCCCCCTTCATCTCACCAAGGTTTTCTTCAAATTTCTCTAAGACTTAGACACCTCTAGCGCGGGGTGCCACTCATCTCGCCAAACCTTTGAAGTGCAATTTCTCTAAAGTTTGAAGCTGGCGTGCATAGCCCCGACCTGAAGTTTTATTATCTAAACTTTGGGACTTGGTGTGGGGTGCCAGCCATAGCATCAAACCCTTCAGCTCCTCAAATTTTCATTCCTTGCATTATTTTGAGCCCATTTTGCTTAGTTTTCTGCTCAAATCAACTCAAGTCATTTGTTTGCACAGAAAACACACACACACATGAATTTAAACATATATTAAGGATTATGAACTCAAAAAATGATCAAATATGGGTGAAAGTATGGCAAATGGGAATAAAAATATGCCCAACATCATAACTCTACCGCACGGGTTTTACAATTGACTGAAGCATAACAAGCATGTAACCAATCCATACCGAATAGAACATTAAAATCGGTCATATCTAACTCCACTAGGTCAGCTGAGGTGACCTTCTGAAGAATTATGATGGGGAAAATTTCTTATATCTATCGAGCTAAAACTGACTCACCGATGGGAGTAGAGATTGAGAAGGGTTCTGACTGGATTTTAGGACTAACTCTGTAATTAACAACAACATAAGGAGTCATAAAAGATAAAGTAGCCCCTAGATCTGATAATGCATACACATCAAGATGGAATACTTGTAACATACCAGTGACCACATCGGGAGAGACCTCCTCCTTCTCACAAGAAGATAGTGCATAGAACCTGTTCTAGCGTTGTTCGCCCACTGCACTACAAAATGTGCCCAGCCGAGACAGGCAAGCTGCTGGAGCTACTGAGGTGGTAGCTAGGGAACGACCTTTATTGTCGCCCTACCTAGAGGAAGGACAATCTCTAAGCATATTTCGGGGCTTCCCACACCCAAAACAACCATCAGTACCAACCAAGCACTCGCCACAGTGCTTCCTTCCACACTTCCTACAAGCCAAAAAAGTGAAATCTCCCATCATGCTTCCCTAGCCTTTAGAGCCTGATGCTCTATACCTCTGGTCATGTCATGGTCTAGACGGGATATCAACTGATGAGGGAGTTGGGACTGACGACCTCTAGTGGAACTGAGGTCGATGTCCACCACCCGATCTCTGCTGAAAGTGTCGATGACTACCTGTCCTATCCCTCTTGGCCTCACTCTCCTTCTCCTTTATATGCTTTGCCTCTATCTGTTGGGCATATATGATCATCCAGGAGAAATCTATATTGTTGATCAACAGGTGGTCCTGCACTCCTTGGCCGGTGAATCTGCTACTCCATTCACAAAATTGCTCATTCGAGCCCTCAAATCAGCAACCATCTCTGGTGCATACTTGGACAACTAGGTAAACTCCAAAGCATACTCCTGGATAGTCTTGTTGTTCTGCTTCAAATTGACGAACTCAGCCGCCTTTGCCTCTCTCAACTCCCTATGAAAGAACCTGTCCAAGAATGCGGTCACAAACTCATCCAACCCACGAGAACCGCTCCAACTCCCCTGCTGTCTTTCCACTGACAGAACCATATGTGAGCAACCCCCTTAAGCTGATAGGAGGCTAAGTCTGCACTTTCCTCTCCAGTCACCCCCATAATCTGCGTGATTTTCTACACCTCCTCAATGAACTCGTGCGGGTCCTCATCCACCTTCGACCCTAGAAACTCATGTGGGTTCATCCTGAAGAAGTCTCGCGCTCCCATCGCTGCTGCATTCCTATTTTGGGGAACATTGGTCACTGTCAGCTGGTTGACCTGAGCGGTCATGGACTATGCTAACATCCGAAATGTCTCAGCCTATGCTAACATCTAAAATGACTCCCTGAACTCGACATGAGTGACCTGCTCGGGAAAAGGATCCAATGGAGCTGGTGGGGCTAGCTGATGCCCATCTCCATTGCCATTTCCATGGCCATTTTATTTTCTATTTCTCCTTCCATTTACTCAGTGTGGAGGCATATTCTTTCAAATTCATATAGCATGAGTTAGAGGAATAGAGAGGTATTTCATCGTACGACATAGATCATGAAAGAAGTGAACTTTCCTGAAACATCTTGTAGCTTCTTCCCAATAAGTGTGGTGCGCTTTGAACCCATGGAAAAGACTCTACTTAAAGCAAATTTTAGATACCCTAGGACACACCTAAACCTTGGCTCTAATACCAAGTTTGTCATGACCCATGCTGAGACCTTGGACAGAGACACCGGACCTAGAACCACGGACGGCTCCAAGCTAACCCATGGTACATATATAGCATGAATTAAGAGTGTAATCAAGAACAAATTTACATAAGCATGGATAAGTAGAATTCTAAATATCATAAAGCGTAAACAAAAGCGATAACATCACAATGCTAAGTCACAAGCTAAACATGCTAAGTCTATGTCTGAAAGCCTCTACTATCTGATGATATGCCAGGACAAGCGCCCAACTAACTCCAAGTATAAAACTAAAACAAGCATAAGTTGTCCTCAAAAGATGAGGACTCATCCAAAGTGGGATGGAGTTGGACTGAGCGAGTGTGAGCTAGCAACGAGACTGGGAGGGATCAACCCAACTTATGTCATGAGATGATATAGAATTGAATATGCGGTCAGTACTTTGAATGTACTAAGTATGTAAGGTAAATAAAATGTGCTAGTAAATGTTAGTTAAGATTATAAATATAACTCAAGATAAATCATGAGAGTAAGGACTGTATGTTAAAGCCAAAAATCTGACATATACATATTCATAATCTATTCATCATAATCTGAACATACTGACCCAAAGTTTAGAAATAGAAATCATATAACTTGTCATGCTTGAAATCATAAGCAAAAGCTCATAAACTAATCAACGGATCAAATATGCTATAAAACATAATTTCATAAGTCATGAACATGAGTAACTAAAATAATGAGGAAAAATGAAAGACTCATCATAACTGACAACCACCATGTATGAGCGCATGATGATCCCACATCTTGCCCGCGTGGAGGAGAGCCATCCTAAGCCTTACAACGGCAAAGGATGAATAAGGTGTGATATCAGGGGTGTGCCCTCGGGCAGGGGAAGCACTCTATTGAGAGGTCCCAATAAAATATATTCTATGTAGGCACGTAGTTCAGAGACCGGGGTCCTTGAAAATCGCTTGCCTACTCGGTGCTAGACACTACTCCCAAAACATGCATATTGCTCATATAATCATATTCTCAAAACATAGCTTAAGTCTACATAACTGGGGAGTCTTGACTCAAAATATCTCTTTAAAATTGATCTTGCAGGCCTTGGCCAAAATCATGATAACATACTTAACTTGCATGGGCTTGCTCAAATCATGAAATCATACATACTTGAAATAGACTTCATATTTCAAAATCATGGAATCATGAGTTAATAATTCATAAATGTTCATGCATACTAGATAATTCACCATGCTAGAAATCATGAAATCATAAGCTTGAATTTAATAAAACATGTATAACAGGGCATAATTTCTAATAACTTGAAATTCATGAATTGATAACCAAATTGAAGGTAAAATCAGCCCCAATAGTTTTAAATCATTAATTAGAACATAAGGGGATTGGACCCATATACATAACATAGATAATTTCATAGAATTGGGTTAAAACTCTAGAATTACAATACACTTGATTAAAGACTTTTAGAGGAGAAATTAGGCATAAGGGTGGAATAAATCCCCCATCATGGCCCTATATACCTGGGTAGATTGATTTCTAAATTGGTCTTAAAAGCCCAAGAGAATTGAGGAAGAAATTGAGGAGGGACTCTAGTTTGATCTTGGAAGAGGTTTGAATTTAAAGCATGAACGAGAGCATAATGACTTAAGATATGTTAAACCCTCTTAAAACACTCTTTAGGAAGCTCAAAACAACATAGTTTAGGAGTTAGGAACTTAGAAATTATGAAACACCCTTAATGATTCGCTGCAAAACGGCCACTGTTAGGCTCAACGATTCACTTGACGACTCGTCAGGTCAAGTAACGGGTCATCGTCTGATCCGTCGCCACTAGCCATAATTCCAACTTTCTAATATTGATTTGAATCCTCCTCTCAATGATTCGTCGTTACACTTAATGGATCACTTCACCACTCATCCTGACCCTCTGAAACTCAAGTTTTCAAGCATTCATCACACCCAACGACTCGTTAGGTGTTGGTTAGGAAATTATCATAGGCCATTTTTTATTTTAGCCACTTTAGCTTAAATTACCCTACCAAATAAAAATAAATCCCTTGATCCCGACTTTAAGCCTAACATTGACCATTTTTCTTTGATTAATCCTTAACCTTTCCCATTATTTATTATGAACCTGTTTTGACTCTGGTACCTCCTTGGACATTGTGAACCTCAGATCAAGAAAAATGCCTAAGTTGAGGGTGGATATAGTAAGGGTGCGTAGACTGTGGGGGATGGAAAAGAAAGAAAAGAAAAAAAAAGTTAAAGAAGGGTGAGGTGTGGTGTGAAAAGGAAAGAAAGAAAAAAAGATCTAATAAAGAAAAATGAAAAGAAAGGAAAATAAAAGAGAAAAATAAATGAAAAAGATGAGAAAAACACACCACACCCACATATTGCATTTAAACGGAGAAAAGGGAGGAAAAGTTGAAAAAGTGAAAAATGGGGTAAAAAGTGAAAAGTGAATCCATGAGTATATAGTGCAAAGGAGGGTTTAGTCACTAAATTCCATATCTTCTATACCCAGCCCGAAGCCTTCATTACAAGCCAAACAAAATCCTATAGTGATCCTAGCCTAACTGTCGAAAGAACGAAAGTTGAGAAAATAAGGGCATGCCTATGGTATCCGATGTGCAGTATTTGGAACTTATTTGTGAGAATGAGAGTCTCATTTGTTTAGTCCCAAGTTTCATAATTTTATACATCTGTGAGTGTTGGGTACTTGGTTTGTGTTGTATTTTACCAATTGTTTGTGTGAATAGCATTGGTGGTAGCTCAATTCTCTGTTAATAGTTGGATGCCATATCTTGATCCCTGAATGTCATTGATTGTGGTTATATGTGTGCATAGCAGACTTAGTTGAACGGAAAAGGGGGTCAATAGCTGATTGTGGTTCATAGTGCAAATTTTGTTGTGTTGACTGTAGGTATTCTAAGTTTACTTTCTAGTTTAGCGTCATTTTTAGTTTTTGTTTTCTTTACCTGAGGACATGCAAAAGTCTTAATTTGAGGGTGTTGATGTGTTGTGAGTTTACAGCACTTTCGATGCTTAAAACTGGAAAATAAGTATGGACTTAAGTGTGTTATATAGATAAGAGGCACTTTTACTTTGTTTTCAGGGAAAATAGATGTTGGAGTTGAATTGTGCAAAATATGGAGAAAATTGTAGAAAAGTAGCTAAGTACAAATCTCAGTACGAGTCGTACCATCCTGGTACAAGCCATACTGAGAGTCATGGAAAAGTTTAGGCCAAGAGTGTTGAGGAAAAGGCAACTTACGGCTCATGATACGAGTCGTACCATCGTGGTACAACTCGTACCATATTAGTCGTAGGAAACTTCAAAAGATGTTGCACAAACTAAATCTCCTGGTACGGGTAGCAACCATGAATCTTGAGATCTACCTAGGACCCATACCAAGGAGCCGTGGAAAACTTCAAAAGAAGTAAAGACTGGCAAGTCTCAAGTTACGAGAAGGAGTCACGGGTTGTAGAACCGAGGTATGAGTCATACCAAGCCATCTGTGATAAGGTACTGAAGATTGCTAGAATTCTCAATATCAAACCATGACTGATTGTACGACTCATAGGTTCATGGTACGAGTCATACCAGTTCACAACACTTAGCCAGATTCAGCAGATGTCAGCCAACATACGAGTCAAGGTATGACCCATACAATCTTGTTAAGAGTCGTAGGTGAAGTCGGCGACAGTTTCAGTAGTTTCCTTGTTTACTTAGGAAAAGGTTCTAAATATTTGTAGAAATACTTTTTAGGTTATTTTCGGTAAAGAGAGTCAAGAAGCTGGAAAAACATATGAAACACATTGAGAGGAAAGTTGTTGTTAGCTTTCTATTCAAGTCTTGGAGATATTCTTGCTTTGATTTTCTTCATTGTTCTTGAATAATTCTTCATAAATTTTTGTAATAATCAAGTGGATTTTCTTCTAGTCATCTCTGTAAGTATTAAATTATGTGTTTGTCTATGAATGCTTATAATTATCTTACAATCATGAGAGGTTAAAACCTCCACAACTAGGGTTGTGTGAACTAGGGTGAATTAACGAACTAGGGTTGCAAGAAGTGATTCTAAATCAATGCTAAACACTTGTATTGTATTCTCTTCATCTTTAATGTTTCTTAATGGAGAGAAACATTAGGACTTTTCCGAATTCTTTACTTGCTTGAACCTAGAGAAGTAGATTTTAAGAAAAGAGAATTACAACAAAGTCTTGATCTTTATGGGTCATTGTATAACTTGAGCTGCGGTCGCAGGATAGTTAATTTGGGACAAATTTAATAATGGTTGAAGTAAAATCGCTCATGATACCTCACCCAGTGATTGAATATAGTCATCCAATAGGGACAAACCAGTCACTTGGATGAATCCTAGTTATCAAGTTCTACAAGTAAGTATTGGGATAGATCACAAGTGTAAAATCGAAAGTAGTTATAAATACCTGGGGAAAACTTACCCTAGTTAATAGCATAATATTGATAAACAACAATCAATTCTTAATCTTGTCTTATAATTACTTTTATAAAAACTCTCTTTTTTGGAGATAACATAGTTAAAAGCTTAAATACTAGCATTATTCTGTATCCTGACTATATTCCCTATGGGATCGACTCAAACCTTTGTTGGGTTCTTTATTGACAATGTCCGCTTCATAATTTATCAGGAGCGTAAGTTTGAGCGTAATCAAAATACCTCTGGATACTCACATATAATAGGAACTGACTGAAGAGTCGGGGTCTCAGACATAGAATCCTTGACCCAAACTAAATGATACATACATCCCTTAGAGATCATCTTTCTGGCCTTGAGATAAGAAATAAAACAACTTACAAGCACAGTTGAACTACCCTTCCATTCTAGGACTGGTTCAGCTGGAAACCGAAACTCTAACGGACGGGTTCTACAATCAACAGAGGCATAATAAGCATGTAACCAATCCATACCGAATATAATGTCAAAGTCAGTCACATCTAGCTCCACTAAATCGACTGAGGTGACTCTCTGAAGGATCGTGACAGGGAAACTTTTATACACTCATCAAACTAAAATTGACTCTTCGACAAGAGTAGAGGTTGAGAAGGGTTCTGACAGGATTTTGGGACTGACTCTGAAACTAACACCAACATAAGGAGTCACGTAAGATAAAGTATCCCTGGATCTAACAACGCATAAACTTCAAGATTAAATACTTGTAACAGACCAGTGACCACATCGGGAGAGACCTCCTGCTCCTAACGAGATAAAAGTGCATAAAATCTATTTTGGTGTTGACTGCCACCTGCACTAATAAAAGCAGCATGCTGGAAAGGACGTGCTGCTGGAGCTGCTGAACTAGTGGCTGGGGTTCGACCTCCAACATTGTCCTGTCTGATTGAAGGGAAATCTCTGAGCATATGTCCAGGCTTCCTACATCCAAAGCAAGCATCTGAACCAACCAAGCACTCTCCAAGATGGTTCTTACCACACCTCCTACAAGCTGGGAAGTGGGCTCCCCTGTTGTTCTCCTCTAACCTCTTGGGCCTGATGCCCTACTCCTCTGGTCACGCCTAGGCCTGGATGGGACATTGGCCGATGATGGAGCTGAGGCTGATGACCTCTGGTGAGGCTGTGGGCGGTGCCCGCCACCAAACCTCTATTGGAAATACCCAAAGCTACCTGTCCTGACCCTCTTGGCCTCTCTCTCTCTCTCGTTCATCTGCTCCTCCTCAATCTGCTGAGCATGTATCATCAAATGAGAGATGTCCATGTCACTGATCAACATGGCGGTCCTGCACGTCTTGACCAGTGAATCTGTGACCCCATTCCTGAACTTGCTCATACGAGCTCTTGGGTCAGCAATCATCTCCTATGCATACTTAGACAATCGAGTAAACTCCAAGGCATACTCCTGGATGGTCATGTTGTTCTACTTTAGCTTGACGAACTTTGTCGCCTTTGCCTCCCACAACTCTCAAGAAAGAATTTGTCCAAGAAAGCAGTCACAAACTTATCCCAACTCATGAGAACAACTCTAACTCCCCTACTATCCTTCCACTGATGGAACCATATGTGAGCAACCCCCTTAAGCTGATAGGAGGCTAAGTCTGCACTCTCCTATCCAGTCACCTCCATAATCTGGGTGATCTTCTACACCTCTTCAATGAATCATGCGGGTCCTCATCCATCTTCGACCCTAGAAACTCAGATGGGTTCATCCTGAGGAAGTCTCGTACTCTCGTCGCTGCTACATTCCCATTTTGGGGAACATACACCACTGCCTGCTAGTTGACCTGAGCTATCATGGTCTATGCTAACATCTAAAAGGATGCCTTAAACTCGGCATGAGTAACCTGCTTGGGCAAGGGATCTGCTGAAGATGGTGGGGCTGGCTGATGCCATCTCCATTTCCATTTCCATTTCCATGACCATTTTCGTTGTCATTTCTCCTTCCATTTACTCGGTGTGGAGGCATATTTCTAAAAATGCATATAGCACGAGTTAGAGGAATAGAGAGGTAGTTTATCGCGTGACATAGATCATGAAAGAAGGGAAATTTCCTAAAACATCTTGGAGCCTCTTCCCCATAAGTGTGGCCCTCTTCACACCTATGGAAAAGACTCCACTTAATGCGTCTTTCAGACACCCTAGGACACATCTAAACCTTTGCTCTGATACCAAGTTTGTGAAAACCCGAGCATGGACCTTGAACTGAGATATAGGACCTAGAGTTCGAATGACTCCAAGGTAACCCATGGCATATACAAAGCAATTCAAGAGCATAAACTAAAGCGGAAAATTTAAAACTTAAACATGAATACGCGGAAGACTATAAAACATAACATATAAACAGCAGAATCAATCAATACATGTTTGTTTGAAAAGCCTCTAGTCATAGATGGACTGATGGGACAGCACCCCCAACTAGTCCGCTAAGTCTGAAACTGAAATGACATCACAGCATGACAAAAAGAATGTCCTCGGAGGATGAGACTCACCAAGTAGGGACTGAACTGGACTGGTACGGGAGCAGGGCTAATGGCGCGGCTGAGTCTGATTGCCCGAATCTATATCATGAAATGATATAGCATAGAGTATGCGGTCAGTACTTTGAATGTACTAAGTATGCGAGGTAAGTAAAACAGGCAAATAAAATACATAAAGAGTTTATGAGAGTAGTACATTTCGACATGAAGTAATAATCATAATTTAAACATGAGGGCTCAAGGCTTTTAAATCATTCATAAAACTAGACATAAATATGTTCATAAAAGAAATCTTGTAAAACATAACTTGAGCCAAATTATCATAATCATAAATATGTATAAATCATCAGGAACAGTGGGAGGATTTATGATAACTGACAGCATCAGCTTACATGATGCCTCAACTATCTCACTCAAGTGGGTAGAATCGCCCCAAGCTTGCCAAGGCAAGAGATAATGACATTGCATGATATCACTAAAGAGGACCCATAGGGTTAACATGAATATATCCTACGTTGGCATGTATTTCTGAGGCCTGGGTTCCCTAAACTCCCGACCTACTCGGTACTAGATACTATTCCAAAAATATGCACATGGCTCATATTGTAATCATGAAACATACTTGAAGTACATGGGCTAGTTAAAGTCATAAGATATTTTAACATGCTTGAAAATACGTGAACTAGACATGAAAGAGGCCCGTGAGTCGGCCATGAACATAAACATGATATTTGTAAAAGTTGGGCATACTTGAGAAAGTCATCGTACTTGAAATTCGTAAATTCATGAAGGGTTCTTGTAAAAATCATACATCATAATCATAATAAATAACTTAAAACTTGAGAATTGATATCATAAGAAAATTATGGGATTTCATTAGAAAGGAATTTAACCCTAGAAGTTCATAATCATGCTTGTAATTTAGGAATCGAAATCTCATGAACGGCTTGATAGAACTACAAAACCCCTAATCATAGAATCATCAATTTGATCAAGATAGCTAATCCCATAGATGAATCATGTAGGAATTTAACAACACCCAACCTAGCCCTAGAATTTCAAATTTAGGGAATGGGGAACGGGAGATCATGATTTCGATTA
>JACEIK010003390.1:126562-143371 GCA_018107945.1 Datura stramonium | reverse complement strand
CACATAAGAACCTCTCTATATGTCAGCATTTGCGAAAAACCTTTATGCTACAAGGCACAAGTCGTACTATTTACTATTTTATTTATTTCACCTTTCGCACAAGAATCCATTTATATCTCACTGGCATTATACTTGAATTGTGTATTTTTATTTGGTTAATCATTTATCTGTCCACACTTTTTGGCATATTTGAATTCAAGATCCTCGTCAATATTTATAATATTGAGTGTTACATTATATCAAAGGTATCGTCGATAATTATTTTAATATCGATCTAATACGACATAACTTATCAAGATCTCTTCATTTTTTCATTGTTTCAGGTACCTGAACCTTTTTTAAGATTTTATGAAGTATTATGTCGTGGTGCTTCTTTTAAAGCACTTGCCTCATTATTCTGACCATCTTGATCTTTTGCTCTTCTCCTTCTTCAAGGAGTTTTTATTTCTAGAATCGATTGATCAATCACGTTTCAAGCGTGTCATATACTTGTCCTTCAAGTACTCTAATTAGAGCATTTGTAGTTGAATTATAAAATAGGGTTAGCAAATACATCTGGCAATTGATTCGCAATATTTTGCAAGTGAATTATCTCTCGAACTTTAAGTTCACATTTTCTTTTAAGGATCTAGATAATTCATCCCACACTCAATTTTCAGCTGCTAATCACTTCTCCCATTTATCCCCCAAGCTCATTTGAGGACCCATCTGTGTGCGTTGTGGTGGAGCAATTGAATCATATATCGCATATTCAAAATTTTAAATTGAATTATTTTGTTCCTGACCCTGAACCAATTGTGATAGAGTAACTTTCTTGGCTTGATGCATTCAAGTGTTGTTATATGTTTAATAAACATATCTTATATCAAATTTTATTTGAGAGTTTTGTTCTCATAACCAATGATTTAGCTATAATTGGAGGCATACAATTTTTGTTAAACCAACTTAGATATGAACCAACATTATCAATATAATTTTATAATTTGGAACCATGCTCTTAATTTTAACAATTCGAGCAAACAACCTTGCAAGAACCAATTGCAAGTTGATATCGAAGCACATGTGACCATACCATAGATGCATATATAAAACTATAAAATAGTAACGATTTACATGGCAGGTGAACGGGCCCATATCCACATTTTTGTAAGTTTCAAAATTTCAGGGAATATAATTCCAATCTTAGCTGATCAAGATCATTCTATCACGAGGACAAGCAACACAAGAGAATTCTTGAAGAATCATTTAATTTCTTCAACATATAACCATGTGAATTCTCAATTATTTTTGCATCATATTTGAACCGGATGGCCAATCGGTTATCTTTATTTCAGTAAACTCTAGTTTACTTTCGTATGTGATTTCGTCATCATACCCATATTTATGTACTGCAAATAAAAGAAAACAACGGGTAATCTTTTAATAAATATTTGTAACCCATTTCAATTGTAGTAATATGAAGATATTAGATCTTTCCATAATTCATAGTCTCAATTTTTTTTCAATGTCTTTGAAACTTATAAGTTTCTTTTTGAGACTTACTACAATACCAATATTATGAATAATTTCATTCCACTAGGTAGTAACACATTAGCTCTTCCGGAGCTCTCAATTAATTTTGAGTACCATCACATATTCCATCATATCAACATCATTAATAGTTTCTCCACATAATTTCAACTTAGAAACAATTCTGAATGTTGAAGAGTTGTACTCATGAATACACTTATAGTCTTGATGGATCCAATTCTAACGTGCCTTTGGGTGGATGACCATCTTCAGGTGGTCATACCTTTCTTTTAGGCTATTCTTTAAAACAAGTGGATTCTTAATCGTAAAATATTCAATTTTCAAAATTTCGTCAAGATGATGACGCAAGAATATCATAGCCTTAGCATGATTTTGGTTTGATGCTTTGTTTTCTGTTTTAATGGCGTCTCCAAGACCCATTGCATCCGTATGGATTTCAGCATCCAACATCCATGAAAGGTAGTTCTTTCCTAAACTTTGAAGGGCAACAAAATCAAGTTTCGTAAGGTTTTCCATATTAAAAGAAAGAGAAAAATAATACCTTAGCCTTCAAATTTTGAGACGGTAGAGTCGTAGAGAAATAATATCACCAAAGGAATATCATTCTTGTGGTTAAGTAATACATCTTTTGTAAAAGAAATTTTAATTTTTCTTACCTCAGATTTTCAAAGTGAGTGCTCAAGGCAGAGACTCGTGCTGATAATGTCTTGTGAAATAATAAAAGAAGAACAAGAATATTGTAGAAAAAGAGAGAAAATAGAATAATTATTATTTCTCTTGAAGATTAAAGAGATGAAATAGACTTTCACTTCAGTACAAATATACACATAACTTTATACACATTCATTATAATACAATACATTTATAACAAATTTTTAGTATTTGAAAAAAAAAAATTGTAACACTTGGGTAAAATGAAATTGAAGAGTAGTAAACCAAAATTTCTTCCAAGTCCCACCGGTTTCTCCTCCGCCCATAGTTCTTCTTCTTTCTCTGCCCAAGATCCTAACGCTCTTCCTCTGTTTCTCTCATATCAACCTTCTTAGTTTTCATCTAGCATAGCCCCTTTTCTCCCCTCTTTTCTTTTTCTTTTTTCTGTAGTGCAATGTTGATTGGTGGTTTAATGGTTTATTCTTTCGGCTTTTCACCTATGTATTTTTCCTCGACGCGCATCTTTTTTTAGGTGAAATTACATTATTCGGGGGTTAGGATCTAATTTGGATAAAGGGCTACTGGGGATTTTACTTCCTACGCAGGGAACACATAATTCGGTATAAAATTGTATAAAATTGATACCTTTTAGCTGAAAACTGTGTTTTCTGATCTGGGTTTGCCTCAAATTGGTAGACTGTCGGTTGAAAAATATGGTGACAGTGAATGTTGGAATGTTCCATTATGTATTGGACCATGTTTATGGTGCGTTTGTTCACAGAACAAAAATAAGCCCACCTTTCTTTTCTAGAGGATGGGGAGGTACAAAGCTTGAGCTTTTAGAGAGAATGATTAGGCAGTTGTTCCCCGATGTTGAAGGCCAGAATTGGCCTCCCACATTGGTACAACCTGTTTGGAAAACTGTTTGGGAATCTCGATCAGCTACTCTGAGAGAAGGGGTTTTTAGGACTCCCTGTGATGAGCAGATGCTTAGTGTATTGCCTCTTGAGAGTCACATTGCGAGGGTTTCTTTCCTGGCACCCAAATCAACGCCACCTCATAAGATGGCCTGTGTTGTTCATCTTGCTGGTAATCTGCTATTCCCTTTCTGTCTACTTCCTTGATTTTTGTTTCAATTTTGTTGTCTGTACATTTCTTTGGATTTATTTTGTTATATTCTCACTGTACTGAATGCCAACTAATATGGGATTGAGACCTATTTGATTGATTCATTGATATATTCTTCGCGGACCAATCTAGCTGTAGATTTTGAGATTAATGCTGATCTTTACAATTGGTGTCTGTAGTAGATTGATACCCAATAGTAGGAGCAGTTTGATTTTAATTTTTATCTGCTTGTACTTTTATATGAGGAAAGCTAGGTGTTTCAGTATCTTCTAATGTATATTCAAGTTAAGACATGTAATGCTTGAAGAGATGACGTCATGGCGTGGTGATGGCCTGACTTAACTTCATAACAAAAAAAAAAAGAAGAAAGAAAGATGAATATTGTGTCTTGTTGGGTCAAAAGGGGTCAACCTGAATGTACTGCATTATATAAAGCTCCCTTATATTGTATTATCTTTTAGCCAACTCCTATTAATTTTCTAAACAATACCAGCTTTCTGTACAGATACAGGAATTGCCATCTGGTAAGATTTTAACAAACCCTTGAGTGACAAGGCAAAACGTAACTTACCTTTCTCCTGAAGCAATTTTCAATTGAAGAAATTACTTTTTCCCTTCTCTTTGTCATAATATTGTCCTACTCTAATGTAATAATATTCCTTTCCTTATCATCTACTGGCTGGATGGATTTCAAATAGAAGCTATAGCTGCTCTCAAACAGATGAATCACAACTATGCAAAACTTATTCAATTTAAAATACAGAAAGAAAAGAAGTGACCAAAGTTTTTAGGTTTGCTTTATGTTAAAACACAATGATCTCTGTCTACCTTAAGATCTTGTGAAGCTATAATGAAGTTTTGATGATTGATAAACTGTGCACAAGTGACCTCTACATCAGTGTTTTTGAAGGCGCGAGGCGACAAAAAGTGATAAGGGCCTGCATCACTGAGGCGAGAGGCGAGGAGCTCGCCTTTTTGAAGTGAGGCGCCAAATACTACAAAAAACATAAAAAATTTAATTGCATATATAGATAGTCAAAATCTCAATAACAATAACATATTAGCAAGTATTTCAATTCAAAAACTAAAAGTAGATAGTAGATACTAAAAGTCTAGAACTTGATAGTCAATAATTCAAAAGACAAGAAAGTTCAAAATCAAATTGGAAACGAAGCAACATCCGTTTAAAATTACCGTTTATAGCTATGTTGCTCGGACTCTCCAAAAAGGTAGCCGCACCCATGTCGGATTCTCCAAAAATGCACCACTTTTGGAGGGTCTGACACGCACCCGTTGATATTTTGGAAGAGTCCTAGCAACATAGGTTTATAGGCAAACAAAATAATGTATTAATTATTATACAACAAATCTGAACTGGGGCAGAAACTAAAAATAAAATTATTGGGCAGAAAAACGAAAGACAGAGGAAGAAGCTGCACTGCTGAAGCTTGTAACAGAGTGGATAGAGGACGAAAACAGAGGAGCAACTGAGCAAGAAAACAGAGCTATACAGTTGCCGGAATGAAGAAAAAGTTGCTGGAAAAATCAAAGGAAGAAGCTTGTAAAAGAAGAAGAAAGAAAAGAAAAAAACTGCCGGCAAAGAAGAAAAAGATGGCGGGAAGCAGAGGAGAAAGAAGAAAGAAAGGAGAAGAAAGAAGAAGAAAGAAAGTCGTACGTATCTGGTAACGAGGAACATGGAAGAAGTGTCGTAGGTCTCTATTGTCGACTGCAAGAGGTATCAATACCTTTTAAGTCGTATCTTTTCTTTTCTCTTACAAGGCGACGCCTCAAGTCGCCTGTTGCCTCGACCAAAAGAGGCGACAAAGCCACGCCTCTCTTGAGGTAAGCGCCTTTCAAAAAACTGGTTCACATGCTGAAAAAGAAAGATAGAAGTATCAAGAACCAGGTCCTCAGAGATCTCCAAAGAAGGAAACACAAAGCAACACTGCCAAAGGAATTCATCAGAGAACATGTTCCTTTGAGCGGAGAAAGAGATTATCGAAGAGAGAAATTGAGACTGCTTACATGTGCACCAGATTTCCATGAAGAATGGCAATACGGAGGAATTGTGATTCTACTAGGAACTAGAAAGCTATACAAGAGAAGTTACCATAAACTTGCACATGGAATTAATTTCAAGGAAGGAGAGAAAGAAGCCCCATGCGTGTCAACAGAGGAAGACCAAGTCAAATTAGTATTGGATTCTTGGCAAGTCTTAAACCAAATCTAACTTGGATTGGAGAATTAGAAGGCGACGACTTATATGGGTTCTTTCTCTATTAAGAAAGTCCGATGTGAACTCCCTTACTGATCTGACTCCAGCGGATTCTCAAGAAGCCAATTCTCTCTCTCGATCTAAATCTACTTTATTGACAAGAGCTCTTAAACAACACATCAAATAGACTTTGGAGTTTGATCACACCTAAAGACAAATTCCTCATAGTGTTTCCAATTCTACACGAAGAGTCGCAAAGAAGAAGCTGCTACTGCAACAAAGAACTTGTTGCTATTAAGTTTTATGCATACAGTTCTTTAGTTTGTAATAGTTAGTTTTACGAGTGGTTCTAAAGCAGGTTCTTGATTACATTCTTTTAGATTGTAGTAGGTGGTTTTTTGAGTTGTAAAGGGTGGAAGAAGTGTAAAGAGTGGAGAGAAGATATGATTGTTGGGAACAATTCCTGAGGTGTTGTTATAAGGGCAGTTGTAAACCTTAAATTATAGTGGAGAGTTGGATCATGGTTTCTGACTCATAAGGGAAGGGAATTTTTCACATTAAATTCTTGTGTTGATTACTTTCTTGCATATTTTCTCAAAGAACCTGGTTCTTTGAGTGTTTAGGACGCAACCAAACTAACAAGTAGTATTAGAGCCAGATTTTTCAATAAAGACTAGCACCTTGAAAGACCGACAATAGATGCACTTCTTGGAGTACAAGAAGGCCAATTAACAACAAGACCACCACGATTCAATGACAAATATTATGGTTGGTGGAAAGCAAGAATGCGGGACTTCATTATAGGAGAAGATCTCGAACCTTGGGACATCATCACACAAGGTCCCTTAGGGTACAAATGACAAAAGAAGAAGACCACCCGCAAGAAGAGAGACAAATACAATGATGAATAAATCAAGACCATCTAGAGAATGCCAAAGCAAAAAAGTTGTTGATTTGTGGCATAGGTCTTGATGAATATAATGGAATCTCTACATGTACACCACCGCCAAAAGAGTGTGGGATATTCTTCAAACCACACGTGAAAAAGGAACAAGTCAGGTAAAGAAGTCAGTATGAACTATTTCAGATGAATGAGGGAGAATCCCTTCAAGAGATGTTCAACAGGTTGATTGATATAACCAACGAACTCAGTTCTCTTGGTGTGGTTATTTCTCAAGCTCAAAGAATTGAGAAATTGCTCGATATACTACCTGACTCCTGGGAGAGCAAAGTCAATGCCATCATAGAGGCAAGAGAGCTGGAGACTTACTTTCAACAATTTAAATACTTGTGTTGATTTACTTTCTGCAATTTATCTTCTCGCATAGTTGCTCAAAGAACCTGGTTCTTTGAGTGCTTAGGATGCAGCCAAACTAACATGTTACTTATCCAGAACTGTTGTAAATGCATTGCTGATAATATCATTTTCCTAACCAACTCCGCATTTACACTGTTGAGTTCTTATTTTTTCAAGTTTTCCATCTGCAGGTACTGGAGATCATACTTTTGAGCGAAGATTGCGTCTTGGCAGTCCATTGCTGAAGGAAAATATTGCAACTATGGTGCTTGAGAGGTAACAATTAATTCCACAGAGTACTGTCTTAGTTCTTTTTTTCTTTTTGGTTCTTTGAGTATACATTTCCTCTTGTTTAATGGTCCGTCCATGTTCTGTAGCCCTTTCTATGGGAAAAGACGTCCATTGCTGCAGCGTGGGTCAAAGCTGTTATGTGTTAGTGACCTGCTGCTATTAGGACGAGCCACCATTGAAGAGGCCCGAAGTCTTTTGCATTGGTTGGACTGTGAAGCAGGTTTTGGAAAGATGGGTATATGTGGACTTAGCATGGGTAAGGCATAAGCCTCCACTGAAAATTCTAGCTTTAATGATTGGTTAAACCCAACTCACCATCTTTTTATGCATTTAAAAATGAATGTATTATTTGGTCCTTTGAATGATTCAACCTAGTTTGACTTGTGATCCAGTTTGAAAAATTTTAGTTTGGTTTTTTGTCAGTGATGGTGTGCGAAATAGATACGAAAGATCTTTAATAGATTGAATTTTACATTTGCATCTAGTGCCAAAGAGTGTATTGATCGTAAGTATATGAAATGCTTTTGAACAGTTGAAACTGATCCTGTTCGAAAAATCTAAAACTTTCTGTATGTTGGGAAAAAATTTAGAGTCACATGGTAATTGAAGCTGGCAAGAGATTTTGTTGTTGAGGATATGGGTAGAATGGGCTATGCAGTCGCTGTAGAAAGAGTTGGGCTTGGTGGGACAAGAAAAAGACCGATTTGTATCAAAAGAAAATTTTCAAATTTCCCCCTCTTCTTGATTTTCCTCTTTGACATAAGAAACCAAGAATTAGAAAAAAACCCGGAGTTTCTTGAAAGTACTTCACTTCTCAAGCAATTGAATTTTCTCTCTTTTTTGTATTTTTTTTTTTTTTTTTTTTTTTTTTTTTTTTGGTTTTTCTTTGTATGTATTTTACTAAGCTACTACAAAAAATTATTTTTAGAAGACAAGAATCTCATTATCAAAACGGACCTTAGTGATAGAACCGCTACGATAGCACTTGATAAGAATCGAGGTCACTTGAATAAAACACGAAAATAATGCGGGCGAAAATATGAAGATTAAAGACAAGAATCAGAGTTACATGAAGTCGAGAATAAATTTCCTAAATTTCAAGATTAAGTGCTAAGAATCCTAATTAATAAGCTACTACAAAAAAATTATTTTTTTAGAGGCAAGAATCTCATTATCAAGAACGGACCCTTGATAGAACCGCTCTGATAGCACTTGATAAGAATCAGGTCACTTGAATAAAACACGAAAATAATGCGGAAGCGAAAATATGAAGATTAAAGACAAGAATCGAGAGTTACATGAAATTCGAGAATAAATTTCCTAAATTTCAAGATTAAGTGCTAAGAATCCTAATTAATCTTAGTATTAAAAAATTAGCAGATTAAAACGAATTATGATACTAATAGGGTCAGTTCAAGAACTAGATCAAAAGGTGCCTGAGACCTCTATTTCAAAAAATTAGAGACAATATTTATAAGGCTAATTAACTTCTTTAATTTACTCTAATAGAAATCAAAGATATTAAGTTAAGAATTAATCTTATCTCCTAAAGTATATTTCTTGTAGGATTGCAAGATAAATCCATAGACACACACACGAAGGTGTAAGAAGATAAACCTCTCGAATAATATTCATAATATTCTTGTCTAATGAAAAATAACAAAATCCACCTCTATATGTTGGGAAAACCTATCCCAAATAGCATGAGATTTGAATCCTACTTTTATGAAAATAATAAAAATCAAAATCAAACTAGCAAACTTTTAAACTAGAAAAACATGTAAAATAATGCCAAGCTTCCTCCATAACAAAATAAGGGTAAGTTGCCAAATGTAGAACCAAAACACACACGCCTAAGTTATGGTTTGGACATGAGTTTCAGCCCCTGTTTTGCGCGTGAGTTTCAGCTCTTTTGGGCTTGAACTTTTTGACATTTTTGGCCATGCAAATCAGGTCTTTTTGTGCTACTTTGGGCCTCCATGTGGTAGCTTTTGGCTATCTTCTAGACCTCCATGTGTCATGCAACATTAGCTCTTTTGAGCTCTCTTTTGGGGCTCCATGTGATCCATATCTTCTTTCTCTTGGCTTGGATTTGGACACTACTTTCATGATAAGTATCTTTTTGATTTTTCATGAAGCTCGTCAACCTTTAATGGAAGTATGTCACTGTGGATGCTATCAAAAACGTAAAGGCAAGTCCTAGAGTGGTGGTTAGACCAACTATGTTGTATGAGGCGGAATGTTGGCTAGTTAAGAATTCTTACATTCACAAGATGAAAGTCGTGGAAATAAGGATGCTGCAGTGTCTGTATACGCATTCTAGGAGAGATCGAATTAGAAATGAAGATATTCAGGACAAGGTAGGAGTGGTCTCGGTGGAGGATAAGATGCGGGAAGCGACACTGAGGTGGTTTGAGCATGTGAAGAGGAGATGCACGGATACCCCAATGCAAAGGTGTGGGAGGTTGGCTATGAACGGTTTGAGGAAAGGTAGAACTAGGCTGAAAAAGTATTGAGGAGAGGTGATTAGATAGGACACGACGTAGCTGCAGCTTACCAAGGACATGACCTTAGATAGGAGGTTGTGGAGGATACGGATTGTGGAAGAAAGTTAGTAAGAAGAACCTTTCTTTTTTTGGATAATTGCATGTTATGCCTTGTGACCTGTTAATTATCAAAACAAAGGTGTATAGCCTTTTTCCTTGGTTTCTTAAATTTAGCTATTAGGTTCCCTCTACTTTTAGTTGTATACTATTATCTGAAAGAAAGGAGATTGCAAAAGAATACCGACGTGTATATCCAACCACTGTGCACATTAATATAATTTATCTAGTACATATTAAACAGAACATGCATAAAATTCATGTCTTTACAATTAAATTTTCTTTCTGTCAAAATTTGTTTTTCTTTGATATCTAGGAGGAGTACATGCTGCTATGGTTGGATCATTGCACCCTACCCCTATTGCTACACTCCCTTTCCTCTCTCCACATTCTGCTGTTGTGGCATTCTGTGAAGGGGTATTAAAGCATGCCACTGCATGGGAAGCACTGAGAGATGATCTTGCTGTGCAGGAGGCTGCTATGACTCTTGAGGAAGTGAAAGAACGGATGCGAAATGTGTTGTCTCTCACAGATGTAACACGGTTTCCAATCCCAAAAGATCCCAGGGCTGTAATATTTGTTGCTGCCACAGTAAGTGCTAGACCTCACTCTTTGCATGGTACAATTTACTTCCTGGAGCATTTTGGTTGCTCCTTCTGACTCCGATTGATGTGTATTCCATATCAAGCATGTTTGTTCCTGCCAATAAAATGTCTATTCTCACTGTTCCTCCTCGAGACTTTTTTGTCATGTCGGTAACCAAACTAATCTTTGTTTATTAGAGAAAGTACTAACTTGATTTTGAAATATTAGCAGAACCAGTGTCCGAACTAATTTATTTTGGATTCCACATTGTTTCATCTGTTTGAGCGGTGGGGGCAGAGTTGCTTTCCAGTATAGTATAATTTTCTGTTCAGCAGTTTGATCTATAGACCATATCAGGTTATTTCCTGATAAAGAAGGAATTCTCTTAATGACAATGTAAAGGAGGTATGTAAGCATAATATGCCATCTTGATCTTTTTTGCACCTTGAATATTATACCCCTATGATAATGGTAGAGTCTATGATGGCCATGGTGAAAAGGTGAACCAGGTTGCTATTAAGAGCCCCAGCAGGTAGATTCTTCCTTCTTATGGAACCACATGTAAGAGTTGAGACTTCCATCTCACGAGGCTCCTTCCAGAACTACCTTGTCGGCTATAGTATTAAACCACTATTTATGCATGCAATTTGAGCTTGGACTCCACAATCATGGTGCAGTCTTAAAAAGCCCATTGAGCTTCCCCATTTTGAAGTTGAGGGGATGAGGTTACAGGTCTAGAACTGCCATCCTCTCTTGAAAGAGCATGCCTACATAGATGAAAAGTGTCTCTTTAGGGCTCCAGTCTAATTTTATATTATGACCTCAATCACACATATGCCTCCGACTAAAGAACAAACATGAGAACTTTCCTTTGAACACTGGAACCCTAAGTACTCAGTATTACCTTGTCTGGGAAAAGCTTTACATGATAAACACTATACTCAGGAAGGAAACTTTGAAGGTTACGTGAAGCTGATTACATAGCTTTATGATAGTTGAAAAGAAAAAAAAATACTGAAGTTGTCTAATTGATATGAACCTGTTGGTGGAAGTCGTTTATACATCTAGTGAACATTTATAAACGGGAGCAATGCCTGCAAACGTTCATTGCTTTATTAAAATATAGTTCATAGCTTGCATTTAATTTCTTGATTTAGGGTATGTAACTACTATGAAAGTTTGGGAGAGAGTAGTGGAGATGAGGATGAAGAGGGATGTGTTTGTTTCAGAGAATCAGTTCGGGTATATGCTGGGGCACTCTACTACAAAAGCCATCTATCTTGTTATGAGATTAGTCAAAAAGTATAGGGAGAGAAAGAAGGACGTTCACATGGTGTTCACAACCTAGACAAAGCATACAACAAAGTCCCTAGAGAGGTCTTATGGAGATACTTGGAGGATAGAGGAGTACCTGTATACTAGGCGATCAAGGATATGTATGATGGAGCCAAGATCCGGGTAAGGATAGTAGGAAGAGATTCGGAGCACTTCCTAGTTGTGATAGGGCCGCACTAGGAATTAGCTCTTTAGCTCGTTTTTATTTGCCTTGGTGATGATGAATTGACACGGAAAATCCAAGATGAGGTGTCATGGTGTATGTTATTTGCGGATGACATTGTTTTGATTGACTAGACCTACCACAGAGTTAACACTAAACTGGAGGTTTCGAGACAGGCCCTGGAGTCTAAAGGATTAAGATTAAGTAGGATCAAGACAAAATATTTGGAGTATAAGTTCAGTGACGTAACACCTGAAGCTGCCGTGGAAGTGAGGCTTGATGTACATGCCATCCAAAAGAAAGGAAGTAAGATTAAAGACACGAATTAAAAGATATGTGAAATTTGAGAATAAAATCCCCAAATTGAAGATTAAATACCAAGAACCCTAATTGATCTTAGTATTCAAAAATTCGCAGATTAAAGCCAATTATGATACTAATAGAGTCAATTCAAAATTTTAGATCAAAAGGTGGTTGAGACCCCTATTTCGAAGAAATTAAAAACAATAATTAATATAAGACTAGTTATCTTCTTTAATTTACTTTAATAGAAACCAAAGATATCAAGTTAAGAATTAATCTTACCTCCTAAAGAATATTTCTTCTAGGGTTGAAAAATAAATCAATAGTCACCACATACCAAGGTATAAAGAAGAGAAATCTCTCAAATAATATTCATAATATTCTTGTCTAATGAAAATAACCAAATCCACCCCTATATGAAGGGGAAACCTGTCCCAAATAGCATGAGACTCAAATCCTACTTTTATGAAAATAATAAATACTAAAATCTTACTATTAATTTTTAACTGGGAAAACATGTAAAATAATGCTAAACTTTCTTCCTAACAAAATAAGAGAAAGTTGCCAAATATAGAACTAAAAAACACACACACTTAATTTATCGTTTGGGCATGAGTTTCAGCCCTTTTGGGCTTGAATCTTTTGGCACTTTCAGCTATGCAAATCAGATCTCTTTGGGCTACTTTGGGCCTCCATGTGGCAACTCCTTTGGCTATCTTCTAGGCTCCTCCATGTAGCATGCATCATTGGCTATTTTGGGGCTCCATGTGTCCCCAATCTTCTTCCTCAAGGACTTGGATTTGGATACTATTTTCACGATAAGCATCCTTTTGATTTTTCATCAAAGCCCGTCAATCTTTAGTGGAAGTATGTCACCGTGGATGCTATCAAATTTCCCTCTTCTTGAAAACAATTCGTCCTCAAATTTGAATCTCACAAAATCAAGAAGACATGCATTATTAAACAACATTCATTATTTGAAAGCAATATTTGTTAGAACAAAACAAGATAGTCACCATGTGTCCACTTAACCCAACTAAGCCTAACATGTATATATACACTCTTATAAAGCATGTGGATATCATCATCCCAACGGAAAATTTTTATACTTATATAAGCACAATAAAAATCACGTCCAGATGACATAGGGAATGATATGTGCCTTTCCAATTTAGTTCTATCAATAAAATGCTCGAATAGACATGGCAAAGACGATACAAGATCTCTAAAATATGCATCAAATTGAACACTCTTATGATATAGCCAAGTATTCTCAATTACACCACTCACAGATTCTTCTTCATACAAGCTATTCACATAAACACAGTTTTTCAAGAAAGATAAAAGAATCCTTCTTTGATGCATCAAAGATATGATGTAAGCTAGACGGAGCTAATGTATTTGAGAGATAATTATGCAAATCCATCTTCCTAACAAAAAAATCTCTATACCTCAAATATCATGTAAATCCTCAAACCAATCTAACTCTAGTCCTAGCAAAGATCTATTGACATAAACTGATAAGAATTCATCAACATTAGAATACTCAACACTAAAAAGTAGTAGCAAATAGTTTAATTGCCTTTTTTTCCTTGCAGCCTTTACTCTTGAAGTTCTCCTCTTGATCATATTTTTCATCTTTCTATCAATAAGTAGCGGCAAGTCAAAAGTCAAGGAATTACAACCACTTTCTGGTTGACTCAAACCTCTCCCAAAATCGTGAGTCTCCTCAAAAGAACTAAAAGGTGAATCATAAAAGTCATGTTCATACTCATCAAATAACGGTGGAGTTTAAAAACATTTAAAAAAAATAAAAAATGGTGAACTGTCATAGTAAAAGTCAACATCAACATCAACACTAGATTGGAAATTACTAGGCATGGAACACAAATAAGCAAGTAACTCACAGTATTCCTCCAATGATGACTTGCTCATTTGTGAATCTCAAGAGTTCCTACACAAGAAACAACACAACTGGAAGAACAAGGATTAGAAAGGTTGGGGTTAGAATAAGATAGATTTTCATGCTCTCATCTTTTTTTCCCCAATCTTCTTCATATCATTCAATCCCATCTTGTGAAAATTCACTCACTTCTCTCATCTGTAGCTCTTCTTTTTTCACTTTTAAGCTGTCACTTTATACTCTCTTTCTCCTCTCAATCTGTTCTCTCATTCTCACTTATTCTCTCACTATCCCCAGTGTCAAGATTATCAACATAAGAAAATAAATCAGCAAGAGAATCATTATTAATGAGCTCAATAGTATGACCACAAATATGATTTTCCATCACTTCACATGCGCTATTAACTTCTTGTCTCAAATGATTTTGTTTCGCACAAGAAGATTTAACATGGCCCACTTTATGACACTTGGAATATTTAAGTTCTTTGTAGCGAAATAACGGAAGTGGTGCAACCATGGTGCTTTTTTGCCCTACAAACATCTTTAGAGGAAGAATAAACAAGTTAGTATGGAAACAAATCCGTACTTCTCTCCCTTGCATGTTTATGCTCAATGTTCACTCACACTCGTGTTTCTATCAAAATTGGCATTTCTCTATATTGATGTGACCCTCTTTTGTCTTTATTCACTCAAATTACTATCTTTTGTTAGATCCGTTAGGATTTATATATAAACACTACTAGTAATAACCCTTAGAAGTAAGATGCAGAAAGAAAAAATTTATCAACTCCCAAACGGATAGTAGGTAGTAGAGCGTTTTCTTGCTTACTCTTTTGTACTGGTAGTCATAATATTTCTCCTGTAGTTTTTTTGTCCTTCGATTTCTATTACTATTTACTATTTTTTGTATTTTGATTATCACACTATTTTGTTATAGTTATTGTTTCCTTTTTTTTCCAGAATGTTTTGTCATGCTTTCTATAGTAATTTTGTCATGATTTTTTCACTTGCATTATTTCTTTTTTGATATGCTTTGATATGTTTTTCCCAGAGCTTAGGATCTATTTGAAACAACTTTTCTACCTCCCAAGGTAGCGGTAAGGTCTGCGTACTCTTTACCCTTCTCAGACTTCACTTGTAAGATTACACCGAGTATATTGTTGTTGTGGTTGTTTGTAGGGTTCATAACCACACGGAATCTGATGAACCGTGTAGTGCTAATTTCTTCTTTTTTTAAAATGGCTCGAGTGATTATATTTATTATGTTGGATATGTTATTATTATTTATAGGTAGAGCTGTCAATATGGGCTAAGCTCATTGGGCCGACCCAATCCAACCCGTGATTTAATAGGATTGAGCTATAACTTTTGGAATCCATTTAAGAACGAGGCTTTTAGCCTGGCCCAAATAAGCCCGTTGGCCCGTGGGGCTGGAGCAAAGTGGGTTGGATCAGCCCGTGGGTTAAAATAAAAATTAATTAAAAAATATAAACAAAATAGAGAACTAAAAGTAATTGGAGAAGTCAAAATTCAGAAGTCAAAGTATACTTAAACCATCATATATTAATATTACAAAGTCAAAAAACTCATTAATCGTTTAGTTTTTATATTAATATCTCTATTTGGTTCAAAAGATATCATGTCAAAAGTTGTTTAATTTCGCAGAAACGTTATGTCCATCAAGATCGTGTTTTTGTAGGATTATACCCAAGATATTTGCATAAAATGACAGTTGTTTCAGATTGAAGTCATATAATCAAATCTTTACTTGAAGCCAAATTTAATAAATAGTATTAGGATTATTTTATTTGTGAATGTAAGACTTGACTAGCAAGTAGTAACACCATGTAATATTGTTTTGTAAATATTTATGTTAACATTTTTAAATTAGAATTTAAATTAATAAATTATTTAAAAAATATTTTTTTTTTAAAAAAGTGAGTGTCCGGCACGTCCCTCAGCTCACATATTGATGGGGTGGGCTTGCTGTTTTATGGCCTATCAAAATGATGAGCCGGTCCAATCCGACCCGTCAAATTCCAAAGCTTAGCCCGAATGGGTTGAGCCAGCCTATATTGACAACTATATACCGTTCTTTTTTCAGGATGATGGCTATATTCCAAGGCATTCAGTGCTAGAGCTTGAAAAAGCTTGGCCCGGCTCAGAAGTTAGATGGGTTAGAGGAGGGCATGTATCGTCTTTCCTTCTCCACAATGGTGCATTTCGCAGGGCGATAGTGGACGGCCTTAACAGACTACAATGGAAGGAGTCACCTTTGTGACATTGCCATATTTGTGAATAAGCACACCATGTAATTATTAGGTGTTCTTCCTCACCACTAATTCTCACTGAAATTGATAGTTGATACGCTGGACCACAGCTGATATTATTAAGCATCTGCCGGAAAATGAAAAGGATGCTGGTAAAGCTTTCATTCTGTACTTCTCTTTCTGTTGCATTACTTCAAAGTACAGTCTTTATTGGGAGCTGTCAAAGCAATAATGATATCAATGGTGAAATTTCCACCTTTTCTTATCGTCTAAATGCTCCTTGTTGAAATGTATTTGTATAGTACTAGTTCCATTTTATCAGGATTACAGTGGTATCGGCCGTGCTACATCAAGTTTGTATTAGTAGTTTCTTAATGATGATTTGCCGTAAAAATTTTATGGAGTGTTTTATTTTCGTTGCTCCGTTTAACTAGTACTAGTCTATGTGTACGTGCGTCGCGCGCTTCCCTCATATTAATAAGAATAAATTTATAAAAATAGCATAAATAATATTTAAAAGATGTGTTTGTGTAAT